>OX453277.1:23196105-23298605 GCA_949710005.1 Ricordea florida | reverse complement strand
ATTTTTTTTTTCCTCTGCTCGAGAAATTGGGCGATACTGGGTTACCTTGTCCACATTCACCGTTGTTTATTTAAACAAAACTGATATTCAGGTCATACAATGGGTATAAAATGAGAACTTATGAATTGATGAGAAGCGCTAAACAGGAATTTCGGTATGAAAGAAAACGTTCTAATTATTATCAGGGGCTACTCTGCAGTTCATTACATATGTCTCTGAGCTTAAAACCTCGACATGTGTAAGGCAAAATGGCCATGACACGCATCATTGTTGTAGAAGTTTCTCCTGCTGCTTATTCTTGAAAGCTACTTACTTTTCACGTAATCTTTTTTCCCTCGTTCATGTTCTTTTTCTCGCTCTTTTATCCTTAACTTATCAAGTTATATATTCAGTCCAAAACGTTCTTTGTGGAGCTTCTCGGAACAAGTAACTCTGTGAAGGTAATACTCGGTAGTTTGCAGCATTAGTAAAATTTGCTGGGTATAGCAGGGGTGGTTCAAAAATATATGATCATATGGTATCCATTGTTCATGATGATAGGGCTGACGTGTACTGGAACTAAAATCCTCGTTTCTCGTGTAGTTAAAGCTATGTAGTATGAACATACATGACGGTTCATTTTGCATTGAAATATGGAAACAAAAATAAGCATACCGTTAAGAAAATTGAATGTTTCTCCATACAATAATACAATTTTCTAATCAGTAACTTGAATTTGTTTCAAAGATAAACAATCACTGCAGCGGGTTTATCCTTATTTACAAGTTTGTACAGATACCATTGATCTACTTCAACACGGGCCACAAAAAGCGATATCGGACTATTGTTTATCATAGCACGCCCTTAATTATTTTTAACGACATTTTTCTATGTATAATATGAAAATCCGTGCTGTAATACCAGGTGTATTTGCGACTTCTGAAGTCTTGGGTGCCGCACAATGGAAACATCTCTCAGCGACGAATTGACTTATTGTTGGATCTGTGGACTGATCTGATTCTGACTCATCTGATTCTGCTATGTTGAAACAAACTCAGCCATAACTCGCTCAGTAAGACACAATTATGATAATCACTTGCAGTACTTTGATAGACGATATATCGAGGCTCGTAAAACTCTTGGTTTTGGGTAGGGAAGCTTTTGGGGAGAAAATACTGAAATAAATACACATGCTTAGTCATCTCGTTTCTTTTTAACGATGAAAGCCAGTGAATAAGCAATCAGCAAATTTTGTCATCCAAACCCTTTCAGTGTAGCGGCGTTGAGAATGCTGTTTACTCAGTCCGTTTTGTTTTTCTCCAAGTCGACGGACAACCTTGTTTCAGTAGCCTGCCCAAATTTCTGGACTCACCTCTTCAAAGCAACCCGAAGTAATTTCTGCTAACTTTCCTTTGATCTTTCTTAAAATCGCTTGCTTCCTAAAGTCCAAATTTCCGGTTTAGTTTACACAGCGCGCCTTTCAATAGCAGTTCAAATTCACCTCTGAAAAGCGTGTTTCCGACCTCATCTGTCAAGTTGTGACATTACTTCAAGAATGCACCTGTGCACCATCTAGTGCAGAAAACAATATTTCTTATATCTGTATCCTTACCATCTCTTCACACCGTGCTATTTGTTTCGGTAGGCAGTTGAAAGATTTCTTTAGCGCTTGTCGATAAGCCGGCAGTCTCCACGCGTAAATGAATGCGTCCAGCGCGACTTTCAGAAACAGTAACAAATCTCTTACCCGCAAAGCCATTATGACATAGTAAGATGCTTCGGTTGAAAGTTCTGCATACAACCACACAAACGTGACAGCGATATGGGGAAGCGCCGAGGCGAGAAGGATAACTGCCAAGTAAAATGTGACTATTGTAAATTGCCTCTGTATAATTTCTGCTTTGCCCTTGCTGCCGCTCGTCGACTTCAAGGTTGATTTCTTAGGCTTCGAGTTTCGCTGAATCTGTCGCCTGAAAGCAATGTATAGCAAAACAAGGATTGTAAACAGAACAGCGGATATAAGGACGGGATGCAGTGCCAAGTCAACCTTCAGGAAGATGGTCATATCGATTTTTGAAAAGCGCAGAGTCATAGCGAAACAGATGAAATAAAGCCAACTTAAAGCAACACTGACTACAACTCTTCTCTTTGTCACCAAAACCTTGTATTTGTGAGGCCAATTTATCGCAATGTACTGAGAAATGGATAGACCCAAAATGATTAGATACGAGGAGCTGATCGTAACCGTAGAAATTATTTGGCCAACTTCGTAAAGCCGAACAACAATTTTTCCCACTTTTGTCGGTCCGTGCACGAAACGCTCGAGGAAGAAAACGGCGAAGAAGGGCTCCGTTGTCGCGCCCGTAAGTAGATCTGCTATTCCCAGTCCGACCAGGAAGTATGTTGTTGGTGACCTGAAGCTCTTTTCGGGGTCTTTCCATATTGCAGTCAAGAGTAAGATGTTGGCAGAAACCGTAAGCACGGACATTATTGAGAGACAGATTCCCTCGGCGAGCTCGAACTTCATGTACAGAGACAGCAGGTCGTTAAACCGAGCAGTACTGTTGGAATTGTTTTCAGTGGCGCTAACATTGGAGTCCATTTCGTTATTAGATTGTGCCGGTTTAAGTGCTTCACCCCAATGTACCGTTAGAGCAGAATTCACTGAAAACTGTGCCGCTTGTAAAGAAAAAAATGACTTTTTCGTTTGCTTGTGAATTTAAAGGTGCTTTCGCCTTTGCACTTCTGATCTAACCTGTCACCAAAATGCTAATAAATTGATTCAAGGTGAAGGCAGCTGGGCAATTGTTTGAGAAACGTTGATTCTTGCTCGAAAAATGGCCAGTGTTTTCATGAGAACGCTATAAAAACCACAAAGCTGAGCCAGTAAGGGATATTGCTTCCAGTGCAGAGGAACATAATCTTGGTCTTCAGGGATGGGCGCTTTCGCGGGTTAAATTGTTCCAACCCAACTATACATCATCAGCCCAGTCAACTGTTTAGAAAAGGGTTTTAGGGCTGTTATGGCAAGCTGTCGCATCAGGACATTTAGACGTGTTTGTCACTTCATTTGTAATTTCAAGAGATGGTTTAATTGAATTTCCAGTGGGAGAAATTCCGCAAATCTCGTGCTCGTTATGAAAAAGCGGAAGACTATTTGCTCTGTTCAAGCCAAATTTCTGGAAAATGACCCACAGAGATAAATTGCGGTTATGTGGATATTCTTCACGCCAGCTGAAACAGGCTGACTTTTTGTGGACTGGGTGAACACTCTTAGGAACTGTCTAACACTGCTCATTCTAGAGACCTTCAGAGCCTATTAATGGAAAGAAATTAAGTTTGTTTGCGCCGACTTGAGAAAGCCTTTTCTGAAATCGGTCGGCTTTACAAAGAGAAACATAAATGCCTTGCGAGCCAATTTGCTGCTGTCAAAAGTCTGATTTATAAACTCTGAAAAACTTTTAGTGTTCTTGAACCTTTTTTCCGACCAAACGGTGGACCAGCAGAATAACTGAAAATAAAATAACGTTGCCTCGATATTCTTCAAATTCAACGTTAATCTATATCTATGAGACTCAAAATCCGTCAATGGGCTCCTGAATCCGTTCAATAGTAAACGCGGCAAGGAAATTCTCAAAGCAACGAGGCAAGATAAATCCCTTTGGCCTGACCGCTAAAAATGAAACAGCAATTTATTGGTACTCAAATAACGTTGTCCTAGAGATAATTATCTATAGCATATCGTTGAAGAGGAAACATTTGATTGCTAATCCTCCATAATTGCAAGGTTTGGTTTAATTCGTTCTTGCTTCTGACTTCGCCACCTAGCAAAACGTGCAATCCCTATGAATCATCTTCTAGTAAAGTTAAAAGCCTTAAAAGACTGAGTGATTTGCCAAACAAATTGGTAAACAGTACAGCTGCTTGAATTAAGCAACAGTTTCTGCCGGTATAGATTATTTTAAAGTAAATAGCTATAGCGGAAACAAGAACTCATATATCAAGCAGAATTTGTAATAATAATTCCTCTCAAAGCATAATGAGAGGACTAGATTCAGGAACAAGTTTAACAGTGAAATGGCATTAAAAAGTTCACGAGCGATCATTTTCATTTTAATAGTCTGACTCAAAGTTCCGCAAACTCTTGTACTGTCAATTCAGTCTCCCTTGCATGCAAGAAGGTTTGATGATTCTGTCGTGAGGATTACCTCGCAGTCACTCTACTATATCAGTACTTAAGCTGAAAATGAGAGTTACGGCATTAGCGGACATCAAAGTGTCCAAATTAACGTTAATCCCAAAACCTGAACTACTCAGCCGAGGCATTTCTTTTTACGGTACGTCCTATAAATCTCCAATTTCAAGTTTCCCTTTATATTTCTTTCGGATAAGAGTAACGACGATTTATATCGGATTTTAAACGTAGAGATTTTTTACCATTTAAAATACCTACGCGCTTCAGTTCAAACACAAGTTTACAGAAACTTGGTGTTCATTTTCATTGGACTCAGTGCGGTTGGTAATTCACCCACTAAAGAGAAGAAAACTTTGCTAAAACGGTGGATTATGTCCGTTCCAACATGCTATCGAGTTTTGCCAGTAGCTAAGAAACGAAAACATAATTTCTTCTAAGTTGGAAACAACTGTTTGCCATACACGCAGAATGCTAACAGCTTCCTTTTCCTGAAATCAATATGTGATCTACTTAAAATTATTCCTGCTCACCAAAGTTACCTGGAAACGCCTAGCTTTCCAAATGAGAAAGCTGTGTTTAGAACTTTGTCGGTTGGTGACTTGCTTGTTTAGAAAAGTGATGGGGGGGGGGTGGGGGCTGGGGGATTTTCAGTTTGCACGAATTTCTTTTTTCGCTCACTGCTTGTGCAGGAATTTTTTTTCAGGTGAACCCCTCTGCACAATTTTTTTTTACTACGTGTGAAAAAGTCACAATTGGACCTTCCTTCTGCATGAATTTTTTTTTACCTTCTTCTTTGCATGAATTTTTTTCTTGGCATTTTCCCTTGCATGAATTTGTTTTTGTTTTTTTTTTCCCACCCCCCCCCCCATCACTTTTCTAATGGTCAGTCCCTTATCTGCATGCTAGCAATTACTAGGCTCTTTCATCTTAATATATCTTTCTTTAATTCTGACGGAATTGAAGAACTGCATCCCAATAAAAAAGAAATTAGCCAACTCTCATTCATTTAATGACGGATTGAAAGAAAAGCTAAATTAAAAGTTGATCTTTCATCTTATATAAACGTTAGAAATATCTACTGACCCTTGCCGCTCTTATATCTTATAGAGTCGGGTTTTTTTTTTCACCCATATAATGATAATGAATTTGTTCATAGGGATATGTTCAAAGGCGCTTTACATCAATTCTCCTATTTATTAATTAATTACAATCTAACTTTTACAAATGTCGACCACACCACCGGGGTCTACATCCCCTGCTCTTTTCGAACAGTGTTGTGGGAACTTTAACGTCCCATAAGAACAGTGCTGTGAGACGGGGCCTACGGTTTTTCCTCCTCAGTTATCCGAGAAGACTAGAGTGTCTAACCATTTGCAGATGTCATAACAAAGACAGTACATTCTCCTCAGTTATTTTAAGACCTTGAATGTTGGTCCGGCGCTCTACCAACTGAGCTAACCGGGCGGCGGTTCATATATGAATTAAAGCTTGATTAAACCTTAGACGTTTTGACTGTAAGCCTAAAACATGCGCGCTGATAACTTAGCGCATCTACTTGCAAAATGTGGTTCTAAAAACTTCAATGATTCAGTGAAACCAAAGTTGCACCAATTTTAACAACTTGCAATACTTTTAGAGGTGCATCTAATACAAATTATGTCAAGGCCTCATTTCAACGAAAAGTGAAATTTTGTTCTCCACGATTAAGTGCGGTCCGTGTAATGTTATTGAAGCTGCCTTATCCATAAATGGGGTGGTCTTAAGCAATGGTAAAGTGAATCTTAATTTTAACATTTTGATTCGTAATTCGAGAAATGTTTATGGCCCTGCACGCTCCTGATGCGCTTTCTCGAAACGTTTCGGACATTTTCGGATACAAATAACTTACAGTTTAGTATAGTTAAAATTACGCTTTTTGTCCGTAAGTTTTTTTCGAGGGAGGGAGATTGTTCTCTTTTAAAAGAAATATTTAAAGACGAGGATTGCAGTGTGAGTGATTCATATTGTTAGGATTGCCCTTTTGAGCCCGAACAGTTTGCGGATCTTTTGACAAAGGCAGGCGTGCAGTTTCTCCTCTAATGCCATCCTATTGTGTTCCCCTACCCCTCCCTTGTTATCTTGTAACCTGTGTGACTGCGCGGGAAATGTTGAACGCACACCGCGTCGTCAAAGGCGGGAAAATACAAAAACAGGCGGCTCACGAAAATGCACGCATTCCTGAAAAAATTGCTACATGTTTAAAACTGTTTTCTCAGTCAACTTGGAGATATCTTCAGTGTTCCTCCAAGGACACTTTTCAGGTTCTTGCCCAAACTTATACTGAAAGCAAAAAGAGAGTCTTTATAGTTCTATTTTGAGAACAAAGGTGGGATGAACAAGCGTCATAAAAGTAACCTAACAGGTTAGTTCGGCAAAACTTTCAAAGGCATTTAAGTGATTAGACCGGGAGTACTTTTAATGAGCGTTCTAATGTCATTTACTTACAGGCCGCATAGTGCCAATTTTTGCAAATAACAAAAAGAAGAGGCTTAAACAAGCTTTGTATGCAACTCCTTCCTGGGATGACAGCTTGGAGCCTTCCATGATGGACAATGTCGAAGACTTTTCAGAACATGAAGACTTAAACTGCTTTCAAGCCAGTGAACCATATCCTCAGGAAAGCAGTTTTCGACAGCCCTTGCAACTCCACAAAAAAATCGGTTCTCGTGAAAACCAAGGCGATTTTGGATATGTTAAAGATGGCAGCAATTCGACAGCAAGGTACCAAGGAACACCTGTTGGAACTAAACAAGTTGCAGTGCCAGGCGATGTACAAGGAGTAAACCAAACTCTTCTCAACACAAGTGGTACGACACAAGGAAACAGAATCGCATTTAATGGCAACAAGCCAAGGTTTGCGGAAATAGAATTTCCATAACTGTATTTTCCTTTGGCGAGACATTAAACTAAGTGTCGAAGTGTGAATTAGCTTTATATGCAACAGCATTTAATGAAAGTCATTTTAAAGCTCATTTATTATCCGTGAATTCAAATTAAATATTGAATCCATACTATGTTTTTGCTTTTATTTTCCTGATGAAAACGTTCAGGCCATCCCAGTACAATACAGAAAGAAGTGCAATAGAAGGCAACGCAGACAGATATCACCACTTGAAGAATTCAAACAAGGAATTCTCTGATTCAAAGGTAGGATTTATCTTCTCTGAAGATCTGCTTTAATGAAATTATTATGAAATGATCCAAGTTTCGTAGACAGTAAACATTTTGGCTTTGTTTGGCATCAGGGGACGTCCTCTAAACAAGTCAATCTAATGGCCATTCCTTCAGACAAGTCACTAAAAGTCATCACAGCAAGGATCAAAGATGTTAAACACTGGAACAAGTTCAGAGACAAAGTTGTTGCGATCTACGAAATATTTGGTAAGGGATACGGTTTCAAGTTTTTATATTCTTCCTCCAAAGTGAATTCCATCCAACCTCAACCAACTTCCCTACCACATCCAGCCACATCATCAAATACCTGAATACCGGTACCTTGGTTTGCATTACAGTCTTATCTCTCGTCTTTTTTTCTTGTTAAGGTACGCTTAACTCGCAAGTCTCTGTGAATGATACTGGGAATGGAAAGAATTTCGTCATTAAGGACTCAACCGGAAGTCTCGGGTATGTAGCAAGAGAAATTATTAAGAAGAATCAGCCCAAACTATGTTACTTAAAAATAAGTTCTGTGAACTGTTCAGTAACTAAGCAAATGCAAAAATTATTCCCATATATCAAGACGTTTTGACCTCTCTACACTATAACAATACGCAAGGTAAATTCCATCTGGTACTATCAATAGCTTTTTTAAATTACTGTAGAAGACATGATTAACAAGTCAAACTGTCACATTTTCTTTTCTAGTTCAAACTAAGTAAGTCCCTGAAGGTCAAAATATTGGATTATATTATTTTAAAACTTCTAAAACAATTTACAAACATGTTTAAGAATAATTATAAACAAAATTAATTGCATTTATTTATTAATTTTTTTACACAGGTGCACTTTTTGGGAAATGGTGAGAATTTCTTACACTTACATCATGCTTAATTAGCATAAGTTTCAAAAAAACTGATGCCAGACATATCTTTTTGTTTTATTTTCTTTTAATACTAGCAATCCTATCAGTTTTTTTACCTAGGGGGGAATACTGCAGTACTAAGTATCCTTATCACTTACATTTCACTGAGCAAGTTATAAACTTGTTTACTCTGAACACATTTACCCACATGATCATAAAGGAAACAAATTCTTATGGTACATAACATAACATGTTAGACCAATCGCTTCAGCACCTTACTTCAAAACTTTGTGTTTCATTCTAAGGACCGAAAGCTTCCAAGGTTAACAAGAGGACAGATGCACAGGCAAGTGTAGGCAATTAGCATGTGTTCAATACATGAAAGAAACTGAAACAAGCATGCCAGTACATCACCGTTAGTTAATAATGATAACTACAAGCAGATTAAATGTAAAAAAATTCACAGGTTTTGAACTTAACATAAGAGCATGGATTGTTTCTGTTACCCTCAATATTTTCTTAGAAAACAAATATTTTAACTACTACCCTTTACTATCTGAAATCATTATTTTCGCCATTCTAATAATCATTATTGTTTAATCAATATTCTAGCCGACAGAGGGTAGAGTGCTGCCTTTGCAATGACATCTGTAATTTGTTAGACTTTCTATACTCTTCTTGGATAAGGTGGACTGTAGACATTAAAAAACCCACACACTGTTAGCGAAGAGAAGGGGATGTAGAACCCGGTGTTGTGCTTAGGCCCTTGCAATTATGCAGTTGTAATTTATAGTCTATATTATGTCAAGCATTTCTTAAATGTACATGAGCCCCTGGCTCAGGAGATTCGGTGACCACTCCCCACATTATCAACAACAATAATAAATAAATAAATAGAAAACAGCCTAAAATTCATCTCTAAATTTCACCTTTAAAGTTTAGAGTAGCAAATCATATTATGCTTCAAATTGTGCAAATGTTAACAATTACAAGTTTAAGTGAAGTGACAAAAGGATGTACCATTAGAGTGACCTCACTAGAATTGCATCAATAACTTTCATTCCCCTGCTATGAAGTGAATCTAAGAGCAGCATGCTGTATTTCTGGTTGAGTTGTTAGAGGGCAAAATGCTTCAACAAAACATCTTTTGTCTCAGAATTTGTCTTCAGTCTTATTGTTAGAAATGTGTACAGAGTATAACTGGTTTACTTTAATGAAGACTGCATAATTCCCAACAACCAACAATGCCATTTCCTTTACACTATGTAATAGACTAGTGGTACAGTAAACATTGCACATTTTAACCTATTTTATTAGAACAGGTGTGTAGGATCACTGAACAGAAAACATGGAACCTTTAACTGTGTGTCCATCAGACCAGTTACCCTGGCTGAACAAAAGGCAATCACATCACTCCTAGAAGTATCAGGATCAGCCATGCAAGATCATTTGGTTGCTCTCAAAGAAGACTAAACAGATAACAATCAATGAATCATTCCAGAAAGATTACAATAACAGGACAATTGCTTGTAAGAGCTCAAAAAAATTGCTACAAATCAAATTCATTTGGACACTTCATTGTATTTCCAAACAATGATACAAATTAATATTGAATTATAATACTGAGTCTGCAACTTTCACAAGGTGACAAAATATACTTATTTTTTGTGTATGAAACCTTACAGAACAGAAAAAAATAAGTACAGAGTCCTTTACTCTACCCAACATGTTACTATACAATTAAAGTCTCCTTTGTTTATTTTGTCTGGAAACCTTGAAAGTTAAGAATTATTTCATATACATGTTATGGTTTGTTTTTATCCTTGGTTTAAATTTTATTTTCCTTTGTTTCAAACTCATTATCATACATTACCATACCAAAAAAAAACCAAGGAAAAAAACATTTAAACCAAGGAAAAAAATTGAACCATAACATAGACAATTGGACTTCCATTTATTGGGTTAATGTATCAGAACCTTTAGACCTGACTCACTCTCCAAGTTAATAACTTACATAGATGACAGTGGATGCAACATAAAAAAGTACAGAAGTGAAGAAGCATTCCCCCTTGCCTTCTTCCACACTTGCCCACCTTTTTGCATTTGAATTAACTTGAGATCCCTAATTCTTTGCCAGCTACATATATAACATTTATTTTACAAGTGTCTCTTTTATGGGAAAGAGAGGAAGCTTGGGTTTACATAATCCACCACAAACACCTGACTGGAAGCATATGAACCATCACAGAATGAACCATTCTTTTATGAAGACAAGTAACCCTCATCTAGAGTTTGAGGTCACATGAGCTCAGTCATGCCCACAGTCATTATCTTATTTTCTGCCACACAACACTACCAAAGGCAGCTACTGGTTGGTCCTGTCTCTTGATCTATAAGTGACCCCTCTTGCTTTAAGATCACGCACAATGTGGCCTGGTAGTTTTCCACTGACTGATATGGCATAGCAACCTCTTGCTAATGTATCTAATGCAGGTTACAAAATCAAACCAAAAGTTAAAGTGTAGCTTTAAATTCTAAGAATACCACCTAATCCAGCATAACTGTACGTCTATGGGTAAGAAATACGGTTCTTGTAAATTTGCTCGCTTAACAAAGAAGTAAGAAGTGTTAAGTCATTTACACTTAGACAAAACCCAGGTACTGACTTACAGGCAATAAGCCCTTCTCTCTTCTTTATTGGTATCACCCAACTAGTGGACTAATGCAAATACTGATTGGCTACACTACTAGAGGACTACAGCGAAATTTGTGATGCCTTCTTTCATTTTATTCCCAAATAAATATTTCTTCAATTGGCATTTGCAAACTTTATTAGTGCCTTTTCTGTTCAACTAGTTGGGTGACACTAAAACAATCAGACCCGTAGCCCACAAGAGCCATGGGTCAATAGCCCATTCGGCTGCACCTCATGGACTATTGACCCATAGCCATTGTGGGTTACGGGTCTAATTGTTAACTAGTATTGGGCAACCAGTCAAAGGGTGATCCACAAAACCTCTATGGCAACTGTACAACATGACAGTAAATCAGCAAAATTACTAAAAAGGGAACAAAAAGCTTACCAATTCTTTGCCACCTAGCCACCCAGCTATCCTCAGGGGTCATAAGAGATATCAGCCTATTGGTTTGATTAAAGAAAAAAGGTTAATGTATTTGTTGTCCAGTGCACTGTCCTAAAAAAGACCTACCATGAGTGTACTTATAAACCTTTAAAGACTATAATTTAAAATGTTATGGTTCCATAGTTACTGCTTCTCTCTATATAGTACTGTGAGCCATGTAGAGAAAAGCCAATCTTGAACAGTGTGTTCACAAATGCTACTGAACATTTGTCTACGCACGATCTCATTTTGTGTCATGATCTAAAGGGAATGGTGCATACTGCTTACAGTCTGAACCTTAAGTGCAAACATGTAAGCCAAGCTTTGCAATTTAAAGTTTACTTACGTCCCACAATCATACACATATTCATTTGACCATTTAAGAAGACTGGATTTATACAGAGCATATGACATGGCCATGCAGGGATATTAAACTTCACTCTGATTTTGCAGGTGAGTGAAGCAAGCGACTGAAATATTTTTTTAACATGAAATGAGAAATTATGTATATTCAAGAAGCTAAGTAATGTTCTATTTCTTATATGAACCAATGGGAACAAATGAAATACTGCATGTGGAGATGTCAAGTTTTTGTCCAGTATAAACCGCAACTACATAGATGCTGGATGTGCAATTCAAACAACAAACTACTGTAATAAATTATGAAGCTGACAGGCTGATACAGCATAAATTATCTTACCCATCAAAATTTGCACTTGTGCAAGTAAGAATGTTCTCTTTGTTGTTCTTTAGTCTCAAAAACCTTTCACAGTTATCACAGCCATCATACTCAAACTGCTCGAGTGTCTATGATAAAAAAAACAGGCCATGAAAAGCACATTTAATAGTTGTCCTTTCTGAATTATCGCACATTCATGTGTCATCAACCATACACTAAGCCACAGCATAGTTGGTATGGCCACAGTTACTGTACGCCTCCTTTTAAACAGCGTTCCCACACATGAAGAAGATGTGGTTAGTACAGCAATGTTGTCTACATGGTTGTAGACACTCCGAGCTTACGGGTAAAATTCAGTTTCAAGCTTAGACGTTTTCATACAGACATGTACACACGTGTATCAGCGTTACAGTACTTCGCTTAAAGACGATCTGGAAGATTTGAGAGGGTTAATAGACATTAAGCCCTAACATACATGTTTAGTAACATGCAATCAGAAAATAATACATGAAACAGAGAAAACGCACCTTTACCATAGCACAGAGCAAACAGGCTCGTAGATTCCTCAGTTCTTTTGGTACACTTTCCATTTTCTTTCACTGCCTTCCTTTTGGTTATCACGAATTGAGCCCGCTATCAGCACTTTCAATCTTCACGTGGGCATGCGTAAAAGTTACTATACCCAGTTCTTTATGTTTTTCTTTAAACATGGCGGTCGAAGGGCGACGAGGGAGAGTGCTAAACTTCAATATTGGGGTTCTTGGTCACATCGATAGCGGTAAAACATCCTTAGCAAAGGCACTGAGTTCAACAGCTTCTACAGCATCCTTCGACAAGAATCCTCAAAGCAAAGAACGCGGTATCACTCTTGACCTTGGCTTCTCTTCGTTTCAAGTCCCCATTCCTGAACACCTTAAACAGCATCCATATGATTTACTGCAGTTCACACTGGTTGACTGTCCCGGCCATGCTTCCCTTATACGAACCATTATCGGAGGGGCGCAGATCATTGATATGATGATGCTGGTGGTTGATGTAACCAAGGGAGTTCAAACACAGACTGCGGAGTGTTTGGTCATTGGAGAAATACTCTGTGAAAAAATGGTGGTGGTCTTGAACAAGATCGATTTGTTAAAACAAGAAAAGAAAGAGGCGTTAATTGAAAAGGTTTGATTTCATTGAAAAACTAACAGAATAATATATATAATAGTGTCTGGCTCAGTTCTTTCATTTTAAATCTCATTGTCTTTAGCAAAGGATATCATTTACAGGTACACGTCACAGTTGCTTATTTCAGACACTTGTTTCGCAGATGACAAAAAGACTGGCAAAGACTTTAGAAAACACTAAATTTGCTGGTTCTCCAGTGGTGCCTGTGTCAGCCAAACCTGGAGGATCTGACTTGTCTGATACAGAACCTATTGGTTCTCAGAAACTCATTGATCTGCTTTCATCACTGTCATACCTCCCAAACAGAGATGCATCGGGTCCTCTCTTATTTGCTGTTGACCACTGTTTCTCCATCAAAGGCCAAGGAACGGTAATGACAGGAACAATCCTGAGTGGCAGCGTCAAAGTTAATGATACTGTCGAGATACCATCAATGAAGGTCACAAAAAAGATCAAGTCCATGCAAATGTTTAAAGAGCCTGTTGGAGCAGCAGCTCAAGGTGATAGAGTGGGGGTGTGTGTCACTCAGTTTGACCCCAAGCTGTTGGAGAGGGGTTTGGTATGTAGCCCTTCAACAGTTCCAACTCTTTTTGCAGCCATTATATCAGTGAAGAAGATACCATACTACAAAGGATCCATCACTTCAAAGTCAAAGTTTCATATTACGATTGGCCATGAAACAGTCATGGGCAAAGTAGAAATTTTTGGTCTTCCTCCTGAAGAACTTTGTAATCATGTACAGAATGAATCAAACTTTGACTTCAGTGCAGAGTACATTTTTCATGAGGAGGTCATTGATCCATCTAAATGCTCACCTGGTACAGCTGAAAAAGAAAATGCAAGTGATGTCCCTGAATCCAAACCTTCAAACTGTCAGTGGGTGTTTATTGAGTTTGAAAAGCCAGTGACATGCCCTGACAATTCATTGGTGATAGGCTCACGTTTAGACACTGACATTCACCTGAATGTCTGCAGAATTGCATTTTATGGAAGACTTTTAGTTTCAGTAACAGATAAGAACTTTGCTGAAACTCTTCTACCTCAGTTGAAAGTGTTCAAGGCAAAATCTAGAGAAGGTATTGTGGAAAGGATGACTGATGATTACACCGTAATTGTACGCTCTCTTTTTAAGAAGGAAACAAATATGCAAAGTTTTATTGGCATGAAGGTCAGTCTTACAACTGGGGAAGAAGGGAGCATTGAAGGGGGCTTTGGTCAAAGTGGAAAAGTGAAGATACGAATCCCAGCTGGTCTGTCTTTTGATACTATTCACAAATTATCTGCTGGAGGAAAGAAGAAAGGTGGAAAGGGTAAGGGTTCCTCTTCTGTTCCTTTAGAGGAAGCTTCCAATTCTGCCTTACCATCCACAGAAGCCATCAAAGCAATTCTGGAATTCAAGCAGTATAAGTATGATCCTAAGAAGAAAATGGTGCAGTCCTAAGGGTGGTCTTAAGAAGAATAATGGTGCAGTTATAGTCCATATTGTAATAGTTATTACCAAATTTTACAGCTGCAAATTAACTCTTGTCACCTGCTTGCAAGGATGTGACAAATGTTGTCTCCTAGAATACAGCTTACGTAATTGGAACCAAGAAAAAGAAATCTTTTAAGAAAATTGTGATATTTACTTATAGCAATATTGAAATAATAGTATTTAATGATCCATAATAAAATGTGTTCCAAAGGAGTCACTCTGATTGACCTAGTTTCATCTGTGCATGAGTTTATGCAAACATGAAAAAACCTGGTTTCGTACTTAAGGATTAGAAAAGAGCTTTCTTTGTTCACACAGGGTAACACAAATTTAAAATCACAATAGAGTCTTGATGAATCCCAAAATATGTGTATGTAATATCCAGGTGAGTCTAATTGAGTCTAATGTCAATTCCAGAATGCATGCTTATTTCTTCTTGGTTTGTCTCAATTTTTGTAAACTTGCATGCCATTTTCAAATCAAATACCGCATGATTTCTTTTTTGCAAATTAGGAATATTGATGAAGTTGGCAAATTTTAAGTCTTATCTTTTTTAATGTGATTTTATTCTTGGTCCTCCTGGTATGTCACATTCTACATCAGGGTTGTCACTAAGATTTCAAGTTGCCGGGTAATTGTTGTTAGTAGCCGGGGAAGTCGCAAGCGGTCATGTCCCCTCCCCCCCCCCCCCCCCACACACACACACACAACACGTTTTGGTTTAATTTAAGGATGAAAGTAGCCGGGGGTTAGGCTCCGAGTAGCTGGGGGAAATCCCCGGCCCCCGGCCCTTAGTGACAACCCTGCTACATGGTAAGTCTTCATGGGTGTCTTAGTTCAAGATCATTATAACAAATACCACAGTTACTGAAAGGAGCAGTAAGAACAGTTTTATTCAGCTGTATAGCACATTTATGTAAAGTTATTAGTCTATTGCATCTTTGTGATTGACCTATCAAACACATTTTACAATTGTTTGAATTATTTCAATGATTAATAAAATATTGTTATTATTATTGTACATGTATGATATGGCCATGACATTCGTGAAACAGTCTAACACAAATTAAAACAGTTTAATCCCTGATTTTAAAGGATAATTAGGCTGTTTTACTGCTATGTCCTTAGTGCCCTGACCATTGCATTGGAACAAAGCTGGAGGTAACCTTGCTTGGTTGCAAACTTTTCTGCCTCTAATGTGCTAACCATATTATTTACATATGAAAAGCAGAAAGGTTTGTAACTAAACAAAGTTAGCTCCAGCCTCATTTCTTTTCAACGGCCAGGACACTCGGATCACAACTGTAAAACAATGTTTTAATGGGGTAGTACGTGGTGTAAGACCCGACTATTATGTCCTGAGATACTACTATGACTACTACAGCCACTACTTGGGACATAACAGTCAGGTCTTACACAATGTACTACCCCTTTAATGAGACATTACAATTTTTTTAGTGAATTTTGATAGAGAATTCTGAGCAAAAAGAGGGTTTGTGTCAAACTTTTGAAAAAAGTTGTTTTCCTTTGGAAAGACACTCGGTATACAGAAGATATCCTTAACCCTTTCACTCCCAAGAATGATTTTATAGACTTTACTGTCTAACGCCAGATGATTTTACTTGTCAAATGGAAAACCCTTGGGAGTGAAAGGGTTAAAAACTATCTCCCTTAACCCTTTCACTCCCAAGAGTGACTTTATAGATTTTACTCTGTGTAACGCCAGATGATTTTACTCGTCAAATGGAGAACCCTTGGGAGTGAAAGGGTCAAATAGAAGCAAATGAATTGGCCATTTTCCAGCTGTGCTGTGAATGTCCTGACCTTTATAAGAGGCAAGACTGGCTGCAAACCTTCCCACCTTTCAAGTACAAATCATATTATTTACATATTTGAAGCTGGTATTTTTGTTACAAAACAAGGTTATCTCTAACATCAACAAAATCTTTTCCACACTAAATATTGAATTTGCTGTATTATGCAACCAAGTGCTTTCATTTCTGGCCTTGGCACCTAAGATCTAATGTGCTTGACACAAGATAATTTATTCCAGGTTTGACAAGCCTTTCCCAGGCTCTCAAGTAGTGGAAGCAATGCAAAAAGTTGGTACATTTCTTCCACCACCTGAGGACCTGGTACAGGTCAAGGTTTTATGTGCAACTCCCTTTAAACTTATTTTAAATAACAAACTCATGAAAAAAGGGTTGCTGTTACTGCCTTAAGTGCAGGTTTAAGGCAAAGCATTATTTTTGCACATTAATAAGTAGTTTGACAACATTCTTGTCTCTGGTATGTCATTTCAACACCTCACCTCATGGTTAGGGCTCTTAAGTGGCACCTACATAACCAACAACCAACAATTGTGGTCAAAACTTGCATAACTGGAGCAACCTCATTTCCATGTCTTTTCTTTCTTGTAATTTAAGAACCAGAGGAACATTGAAATGCCTGTAACTGAAATACTTTGAGTAACATTCAATCTTGAGGGTAATTAATTCTTCACCAATGCTATTTGTGAAAAGCTCCATTATAAGTTGCACGTTGAAATATAACTGTCAATTATTGTGTATTCTGGGTCTTTCCCTATTTGATGAGAAAACATTTATGCATGTGCGTCTTGCCACTTTTCGAGTTGCTACTTCCATTTGTACAAAAACACTGAACGGATAGACGTACAATTTTAGGAAAGGCTAATAGGAAAAGTTCGCTTCATGAGCCGTTTTGATGATGACATCATTAACGTCCCTTTCTGTTCATATACTGATTAACATAACTTTCACCGATCCATCAACTGAAAACAGACAGCACGAGAAATCACTTCTGACTCATAGCTATTTATGCATGCAGACTTTGATCCTGTATAAAAAGGGAAAGAGACTGGAATAATTTCATTTTTCGATTGAGCCTCACACGAACACACAAAGTTTGCAGTTAGATATCTGAAGAAATCAACACTGGCCAAGCGTTCGCATTTATGAGGAAACGACATTCACTGCCCGTACATCGTTGATACCGTAATGATAAGTAGAGGGAAAAGTAGAGGAAGAAGGAGGAAGTGCATTAAGGAATAAATCCCTCGTGCCCAGTTGTTCGCCCTGCTGGTCACATGACAAAACAGGGGGTATATATCGATGCGCATGTGTTACAATACGAAGTCATGCCGGAAAATGGTGGGTTAGATTATTGTGAAGAGAGTCTTCGTTTCTCTTCAGCGTTTTTCGCTGAATGGTGGCCGCTATGGGTGAACAAAGCGAACAAGGAATTTTCGGACAAGACCTCCTTTCCGAGGCATTGGGCCAAAGTGGGTTAAATCTCGATGAATATTTAGGAAATGCACCAGGCAATGTTTTGTCCCAGGCCATGCTGGACGTAGGCAATTTCTCCACTGGTGATTACGACTTGCTCAGCGACATCGGTTTGAGTGGAAATTACCCCCAAACTGCGCCCTATTTAGTTCTGTCTACTACGGACAATGCTGGGCTAACGCCTGCTGTTGTAGCCGTGGGACAGAAACCGCAAGTGCAAGTTACAGAAGTTCAACAAACTTTTGTTGGACAACGTCAAACTCGACCCGTCCATGCTTCTCAGGAGACGTCACGCCAAATTTCGCTGCACTCCGTTGAAAATCAGATTTTTTCAAACTCACCTGCAACGTCAGGAGCTCCAAGGTTGCAAACGTCAGCTTCTTCTCCTTTGTTAGAGAATTTACTCAACTACGGTCCAGATAGCTCACCTGTCCCTGCAACCAACCCCACTGACTCCATCAAGAAGGAACTTAGCAAAAAGTAAGTTTATTTGTCAAAGACATAGTACTATTATGTAACCTCAATTTGTTAAAATAGTTAAAATTTATATTATGAACGTGATGGGAAGTTTATTGATGAAATTTGTTTCGTACAATGCGTCAATCGGATGTTCTATTATTTTCTTGTGGACTTCCTGTTCATTTTCCGGCTATTTCCGGTTTTTAGCTTTTGTAGGTATCTCAGTTGTAAAACAATGGAGATCATGAGCAAATACTTCTTAGATTGTCAGTGTGTGTGCATATTTTTAAATTGCTTGTTTCTTAAACTCCAGTGAATAACATTTGAGTCTGTTTATTGTTGGAAATTTGGATTGTGAGTGTGTGCCCCTTTCTTTACAGTTAATTTTTAGTTGATTTGTTTTCTGTCATAAGCTTAAGTGTGGTTATCAATTTGTTGTTTTCATTTCGTTTGTTTGATTCTGTAAGAACGACAAATATATAGCCATTTTATAATTGATTCACCAATTTCATTATAGTATCAACATCTGTCTAAGCATGTAGCAGTCTTATCAAAGAAACCTTTCCATTACCTGAATGCTGAGTTACTCCCGGAAATAGTATAAATTAAGTTGGAAAACACTTGGTAAGATTTCTGCACATTTCCCTACTTCATTATGCATGCTGTAGTTGAATTGTCTTGGGCAGTGCACGTGCAAACATTTCTGAGAACTAAACCGTATGGCTACAGCATGCATAATGAAGTAGGGACCTGTGAGGAAATCTTACCAAACACTTTGATGTTCACTGGAATAATTGAACAAGTAAGGCAAAAATTGCACAATGTCATGTATGGGTTAACTGAATGTTGCTCTTAGAATATTATTGCAAGCACTTGTCTCTACATTAGCTATGGATTCAACATCAGCTTATTATGTGAAACAGGATATCTCTCTTGAGAATGTTCTGCATCATTGTTCAATTAGGCTTGTTGTAAATTGAATTTTCATTAGCTGGTTTTCACTTTCATTTTTTGATTTTCATCATCAAATGACAGTGAAACTAAAAATATACCAGATTCTTACTTTTGTTTGTATTAATAAGTAATCATGTTGGACCATATTGTTTTACAGTGGATAATTGTTTAATATTAAATTTTTCTGGACAAAATACACTAAGAAATGTAATAAAATGAATCCAATTGCAGGAAAATATTCAGAGCTTGAAACTTCTTTTCTGCCCATTTTGGTTTCAAAAGGCAAACATGAAACTAAAGCTGTTGTGTTTGGCTTGATGATAATTCAAAAGTAGCAGATCACATTTAAAGTCTTGTATGGTAATGGCAGGTCCTATAGATTTCAAATCCGTGTACCTTAGTGCCAACTGATTTTCAATTGCGTAGGAAAATGAAATTCATATTTTATTTTCGTTTTTTGTTTTTCTTTGTGCTGTAAAAAAAAAAAAAAACGAAATTGGACTTTCATTTTCGTTTTTCACTTTCATAGGGAATTTGGAAAACAGATTACAAGTCGTTTTTGGTTTTTCGTTTTTGGCCAATGTTGAGAGCACCCATAAGGAAATAAAAATAAAGTTATACGAAAACAAAAAAACAAAAAAGTCAAAAAACGAAAAAAAAAATAAAATCTGTTTCTTAAGAGCTATAGAAAAGAGAAAAACAGAAACCATAAGGTGAATTTGAATTCCGTTTTCTTCCTGGGAGGGAAAATCAAAAAACAAAAATGAAAGTCCAATTTCGTTTTTTTGCAGTGCAAAGAAAAATGAAAATAAAATTTGAATTTCATTTTTGTACGCAATCGAAAATCGGTCGGCACTAAGGTATTTGCACTCTTTAATGCATTCATGTTCACGCAAAATGGCTGTCACAATTATTTACACAAACATACTGGTATAGGTAGGTACTTGCTTCAAGTTACTAACAATGTGAGGCTGTTTTTCTTTATAGTGATCATTTTATTTTTTAATAGGGATGTTTCAAGGCTGTGGTCAAATCACGATGTCTCAATAAACCATGTTGTGGAGGTGAGATTCTTAGTATTGTCCCTCTTATTGCCTCAATCCTGCACCATGCACCATGCTTTACTGGGTTGTGAATTACTGTTATGGTATCAACTTCCACCCCTAAAGTCCCAATTTTGAGTAGCATCCAATCTCTCCTGGTGGGGCTCGAAACTAACGGTAGTGAGGCTAGTAAAATTTCAGTTTTGGCCAGTGGATTTTCCTCTTCAGTTATTAGCTATATGGGCTAGTAAAAAGTGTGAAGAACTCTTGTTGTAGACAGAAAAAGTGGAAGTTATTTTTGTATTGGATTGCTCACATCCCCAGTTTTCCCATAGTTTTGAGACGACAGCCGCCATCTTGATTTTTTTGAGCGAGCACAACCTGGGGAGAGTATCTAAACTACCGAGAGGGGCAGAGAGGCAGGACCTTAAGGTAACCTGACTGAACCTGACTAGGCCCTGCTTAGTAGTTTGGACACTCTCCCCAGGATGTGTTCGCGCAATACAAACCAAGATGGCGGCCGTTCAGATGAAGCGAACAAGTCTTGAAAATCTTACGGAAAAAATAGGAGACTGTGAACATGCTGGTGCATGCTGGCAGAAACGAGTGCCTTTTCTACTTGAGGCTTCAGATATTGGACGCTTTGCGCAAACACTAAGAATAAACCATAATTATGCGCATTAACTCCAGACACGGGATCAGGTTCAAAAGTATGATACTTGAAAGGCCGAAATATGCCGAAACTTTGAAATTTAAAGGTCAAAAATGCAATAAAATATTCAGTCAAACAGAAATAATGAAAAAAGTTTCATTCACTGTGCACTTGTGCATTGATACAAAATGGCAAGACCAAATAAATAAATGCTAAAAATGGGTTCCAAATTGAATACCCAATTATAATATACAGCACTATTTACATGGTAAGTACATTTTTTCACGTTTTTAACGGTTTTACCTTTGAAGAGGACTTGGATTATGACTATACTCAAGCGTGATAATTAGAAAAACAATCAAGCTGTCAAAGCGCAACACCACACTGGATACACTTGAAAGTGGTCTCTATTGCTTGTCCCTTGGCTGTTTTTTTATCTTCTTTCATACCCTGAACACAGGCCATTTTTCTTCTGGCTATTTTATTAATAAAGTGTTTACTAAGAGAAATCTCGCCTTGAAGAGATTTTCAAACGAAGGTGTTCAGTGAGCAGGTTCCTGACTCTAGTTGTTGAAATGCCATGGTGAAAGTGATACTAGTTTGAAGAAGTCCATCCCTTTAAACGTACCCTTTTTAATTCCCTGATTCCCATAAAATTCATCAAACGACCAATGCAACTCTAGGTTTGGTAATTTATTCATGCTGGTAATGATGTTTATGCTCTGAATTTCCCTAGGGAGAAGGGCTTGGAATTTTGCCAGTTCAGTGTTGGATCCCAGAAATTTTTGTTTGGCATACAAATTGCTTTCTGTAACTATTATGACCCCACTGATCATTCCCTACAAAAGCTAAAAAAAGTCTAAGTGCTGAAGGTGATCTGGAAGGTGAAAATTAAAAGGATTACAGGAACCAATACAATACCATCAAATATCAGAATATTTGACAAAATTTGCTGCTATGTTTGTGAGTGTCGAAATTCTTTTCATAATAATTTTTAGATTTTGAAAGTTATGACTGAGCTCGACCACTCTCGTAAAACAAATCACTGAACTGCGCATGACATGTTTGGCTAGTAAAATTAGACCTGTTACTAGCCAATAGGCCTGAGTGAGCTAAAAAGTTTGATTCAAGCCCTACCTAATGATATTGATAAGAACAAGAATCAATACAGGTACAAGTAATGGCAATCATACAGTTTTGAGTTCAATTTATGATTTTTATTCTTAAGTGAGTTTTTCAAAAAGTTCAAATTGCACAAGCTGTAGTTTTTGAAACACTCATGATTGCAAATAAATCACAAATTGAATGAGAAAACCATATGATTACTTGTGTTAATAATTATAGATGAAAGAAGTTTATATTATAATTTGCATTGCTGTTACACTTTTTGCACTGGTGTTACACTTGAAATTGAAGTGTATGAAGACCTCAAACGAGATTTTGTATTTTGACATTAGGCCTTCGCATATAACTTTAAGCATTTTCACTTCCAAGGGTGCAAATCAGCAAAAACGTGGAGACAGTGGAGAAGATGAAGAGGAAGATGATGAAGAAGAAGACCTTGGACACACAGATACATATGCTGAATATGTGCCCAGTAAATGTATGTCTTGCATGCTAAGCTCAAGTGACATTCAAATCAGATTTCTGTGTTTTGCTTTCTGTTCCCTAAACAGTATCTCTTTCTTAAGCAAAATGTATTCTTTCCATAGTGAGAATTGGACGTCGACATCCAGACCCTGTGGTTGAAACAAGGTTGGTATCTTATGTAAGAAGGAAATGTTTTTTCCTTGTGGACTTTCGCTTGTATGTCTGGGGTATTGTAGTTGATTTATCCTTTTATTGAATGGGTTCTGTTATCAGTAAGAAAGAAATACAATTATGCTATTGCTTGCCACCTGCTCTTGAGAGACTGATATTGTCAAATGTCAAACCTACAATCCACAAAAATGATGATTTTTTGTTT
Organism: Ricordea florida; assembly: GCA_949710005.1. NCBI lineage: Eukaryota > Metazoa > Cnidaria > Anthozoa > Corallimorpharia > Ricordeidae > Ricordea > Ricordea florida. The sequence continues at coordinate 23,275,547 of OX453277.1, read as the reverse complement.
CAGTTCGTTATCCAGTGTAACTCCCCCAGACATCTGGTATCGACTGAAGCTTCCTCAAGAGGTTGTAGACAACTGTTATCTGTCTTCATTGCAACTTGAAGCAGTTGTTTATGCATGTCAGCAACATGAGACTTTCTTGGCTGATGGGAGAAGAGCTGGCTTTCTGATAGGTAACAAGAATTCTTTCATTTGTTCATCCATCCAACCATCCATCTGTCCATTCATTCATTTATTCATCCATTCATTCATTCATTTGTGTATTTTTTCCTTCATTCATCTCTTTTCTCTTTTTTGTCCATTCATCTATTTTACGTACATTCATTCACCTATTTATTGATTGATTGTTATTCACATCAAGAATTGTCTGAATTAATGTCATCTATAAGACTACATGTATATGACAGTCAGTGGCTAAATTTATACTAGAGACCAAGTAACCATCTAGACAGATTATCTGTTAGACAAATAATTCATCTACGTATAAATGCAAAGACAAATTAAATAACCAGACACCATCTTGAAATAGGCATTGCAGGAAAACCTTGCAAAAATACAGAAACCCTTCCTCTCATCTGGAAACTTTATCAAGAAGCCTTCTACATTTCCATCTAGTTATAAAATTTAGAGATGGATCATTTGTCTGAGACGAATTATCCGTCTATCAGCACATCATGAAGACATGCTCACAGATGAAACAGCCTCAGACAAATTTTGCTTCATAATTCGTCTTAGCACCAAATTGATACTAAGACTAATTATCCGTCTCAGACGGATTGTTCGTCTCTGACAGATAATTTGTCTCTAGTATAAATTCAGCCAGTCAGGGAGTCATTGTTTCTTGTTTTTTTCCTTGGGGTACTTGTTGTGGTTCAATTTTATCCTTGGTTTAAATTTTAGTTTACTTTGTGTCAAACTCATTAATCATGCATTATTATACCAAGAAAAAAACAAAGGCAAGTAAAATTTAAACCAAGGAAAAAAAAATTAAACCACAACATACTTGTCAATGAGAATTTTCTCTGTGCCACTTTTAGGTGATGGTGCTGGTGTTGGTAAAGGAAGAACAGTTGCTGGTGAGTCAGCTTTTATTGATGCTTAATCTGAGTATATATCTTAACCTTGTTTCTTTAACGAAGCATAATGCAAATAAACGGTTGGCTATTATTACAGCATTAAAATGTCCTTTAACAGTCCTATTCATGAGTCCAAACTTCTGTTAAGTATATGTTGCATGAAGAATTGAGAATTTTGTATGTGTATGATAATATTGATCTCATGAGACTGAGTACACCTTTCAGTGCAGTAGTTCTAGTAATGTTTTGTTAACAGCATTGTTAATGACTTCAAGGATAAACTTGTTTCCAAACCTGCAGTTTTCATTCTTGAACTGATGCTTTTCATGTCAAGTAATCTGCTGGTAATCTAATACAGAGGTCAGGGTTTGTCTCTGTCTTTCAAAATGAGTACTTGGCATTTTTGTTAAGAGCTTAACTCAAATTAGATTTAAGCTTTTCTTATTATGTTGAAGCATTGTCTGTTGTATTAGTTGCTTATTAAAACTTTCTGCTGCTGGGAAAGGTGATGTTGCTATAATCCTTATGAAGCCCATTGAGGCTCATAGGTAGTTAAGAGAAGTGACTTAATGTCACCAGTCACGAAGTCACTGTATCTGGAATGAAAAGTATTCATTACTGACTTGGAAATCTAAGGTTCTGCTTAAACGGACTGGTTATTATTTGTTATTTGTTTAGGCTGGCTTGTTAACGTGACAATAACCTCTCCTCTGATTTTTCTTTGATAGGAATTATTTACGAAAATTACTTACTGGGAAGAAAGAGAGCAATTTGGTATGTACAGTAGGATTTTTTCTTTTTTTTTCACTGTAATGTAGAAACTGAATGTCAGTTTTGCTCAAAATGCTTGCAAATGATTCTTACTACCAATAAATCAAACAAAGTTGATGCTTTCTACTTTGCATTGCATTAGAATTTTTATGCATTTGCAGTCTCAGTCATTATTAACCTTGCTTTGTTCTGACAGTAACCAACTTGCTAATAAAGACGATATACATACTTATAACCCACTGATTAATTTTCGCGCTATTTTATTAGTTATTTTGGGTCACGTGGTGTCAAATAGCTGGACGGGTATCAGGTGATATACCTCGGCCGCGTGGATATTTGCCCTGCGATTTTTCAGTCGCAAGAAAACACAACAAAGTCAGTCTCTTTTTAAACAAACTCGTTTTGTAGAATCCAGTGATCATAGTCAAGTAGTTAGTCACAGCTGTAGCTCCGGATAAAACAGAAAATCAACAAAATAAGCTGCTGGTGTTTTGGCCTAGAGGTGAGCAAAAGTTACGAACCCTTGGGCAATCAAATTCTTGAAAATCTCCCCACTGAAATGTGCAAAAAGGCTGGTTTTGCACAAAGCTACACTTCCCACTGTCTTTAAAGCTGGCAGTTGAGAAAAGTTTCCAAGCCAAAAACGATAAACTACGCAAGAGATAAATCCCTCAAGTCGAACAACGCAAAGCCAAGTACAGAAAAACTATTCGAGTCATCGGCAAATATCGGTCGATTAGTAGCTCAACAAAATTCAGTTGTCAGTTCAATCTGTTCTTGGAACTATAGTTCTTCCATCTTTTTTTTTTTCTTCAACCTACTCAGCGCCCGCCATTCAACAACAAAGCCAAGTTTGCGAACAATCCACTTTTAACATAAATCCTCCAACAACACCAGATTTTCCAATTTCTCTTTTTCATGGGTGTTAGTGTTAGTGGTATTGTTGAATTTTCTTTTCTAATACACTGGACACGTTTAGCTTTAACTTGTTCTCGAACAACGCAGTTGACAAAATAAACCAAAGTGTTGTGTTTTCAAGATTTTCATGTAAGGGGTGTTGCGAGAGTATGTTCGACATGACAGCTTGTCAAGCTCTGGTCCAATCACAGTTTACATAAAACAATTTTAACCAATCAATGTACGTGCAGTGTTTGCATCAGTCGCAATCCCAGTCAGACGAGTGTTTTTCTTTTTCTTCAACACGTTCGAAGTAAGAATCAACTTGCGATCGCGGAGGGTTATAAAATAAATAAACCCCTTCATGGCTTACTGGTATATGGGAGGACAATGCCCTTGGCTGAGAGATTGTCCTCAAAATTTCACACATGCCCTTGAAGCTTCGCTTCTCGGCCAACTGTTCATTTTTCGGACAATCTCTCAGCCGCGGGCATTATCCTCCGATATACCAGCCACCAGAAGGGGTTTATTTACTAAATATTTACTGCTCATTGTTTTTTTGCCACCAGGTTGAGTGTTTCCAATGATCTCAGATATGATGCTGTCAGGTAAAGGAAAATCATTCTTCTTGGTTTAATATCCTTTCTTTGGTTAGAATGGTGCCTTGGGCTTTTTTGAGCGCCAGTAAATGAATTCTATTCCTGTCTCCAAGCAAGTTACTCCCTGTTCTTTGGTAAGGAGCAGTTTATAGAAGTATAACAATGCTTCAGGTTTATTGAAGGTGATAATATTATAGATTTGATATCAGTACACTGAAGCTATAAAAGTGATTTTTTTTTATAGGTAGGGTAGAAATTACGGAATTAGAGTAGTGTGGCGTAACAAAGTTAGTGAATCGTGTTACACTGTAAGGGTAATGAAGTCATTGCACGCATGTGATTTATTTTTACGAATTGAATATCTTGATGTTTGAAGAAAAATTAGTAATGAAGGAAATTATACAGTATGTGCAAACAAGAAATGCTCTCTTGGATTCCATATCATACTGACAAATTTTGAATGTCTGTGCTTTCTAAAGTACTGAACCTTCTTTACTGACAGGACACCATCAGCATTTTTTATTGTCTTGATGTCTTTGTTAATTTAGACTTTTCAACCTTTTTATCATTTCAGGGACCTGAAAGACATTGGCTGTCATGTCCATGTTCACTCGCTGAATAAGGTACAGTTGAAGCTCTTACTAGCTGGTTTTAGTCCATGGAAACACTGTATGATGAAAAATGTTGACAGCAATATTCATAGTTATATAAGGTGACCCAATTTTTTGCAGTCTACAATAAGTCATATAATATTAATATGATTGTTGATTTTAATTAACTTTACCTTGTTAAAACACCTAACTTAAAAAAGGCAGTAAAGAGAGTTGTTCTACTTTCCTTTGTTTCTTTTAGTTCAAGTATGATGCCAAAATATCCTCAAAAGTTAATGGTGGTGTAAAAAAGGGGGTGATCTTTGCAACATATTCATCTCTCATTGGAGAAAGCCAGGGTGGTGGCAAGTACACTACAAGAATGGGTCAACTATTGCAGTGGTGCGGGTCAGACTTTGATGGAGTTGTATCCTTCAGTGCAATCAGCAGACAATGGACATTGTCTGGGTTGGAATTTTTTTTTTGGTTAACAAGGTCAAATAAGTGGCTAGTAGGTGATATTGACATTCATTGTTCAGCACCGTGAAAAAAATACTCTACACTGTAGGTGTAGAATAGAGTGTTGTTTGTCTTACCAAGTCATGTAACGAGGTTTTGTACTCAGATTTGTCTAAGCATGAAATGTGCAGGCCGTAACTCTATGTGGAAAAAACTAGATTATATATTAAATTTTTACAAAGTGAGGAAAAAAGGGTCTCTAATGTACATCTTTGGAAAAATTCTAAAGAAGCAAAATAGCCATTGTTAGGGGACACAATTGCCATTTTTAACGCAGGCTGTTGTCAAGGTCATTTGGATTTTATTGGCAATCTGAGTCACGATTTTGACTCAAATTGAAATTTTTATTCCAAACCAGCATGTGCCTCATGACTCTTGATATACTTTAAAGTTGCTTTTTCAGGACCAAAGCACAATGTTTTGACTATTTATTTTCAAAATGTGTGATTTCAGAAAATATCCATACCCCCCCCCCCCCCATGGATGGTTAATGGAAATTCCTAGGGGGTGGGGGGACTAAAGGGTAGAAATTTCCGAGGGGTATGGGGGATGCCCACGAGAGGAATTTTCCACGGGGTTGTAAAAGATGCGATCGATCATACGAGGTACTTACGTGGATTATTTTGATTTGAAGCACAACAAAAATTAGAAATAGATGCCTTTTCGAGAAAAAACTTAAAGATGTTTGTCTCAAAACGTTTTTTTTTTCTTTGCTGGGCGTTCGCTATTATCTCTCCGACGACGAACGGTCACTTCCTTTTGGCTCGCACTGTACTGTGTTTACACGTGAAAAATCAAAATGGCTGACTGTAGCATATTAATACCCAGACCCCTAGGTTCTCTCTGCCTACCGGAAGAAAACATGATTCTACAACGGAAGTTCATTCATTCATTCTTTATTTGCAATAAAGTTGATCTATAAACTAGAACTTTAAACGCGCAAAATTATAGAGAAAGCAACGACTTTAAAAAAATTACGAAAGATTGAGTTTATTTTATTGAAAAGCCCTTTTAGTACTTAAGGAAATTCCTGGGGGGTGGGGGGGTTATACATGACCCCTCTGGAACGGAAATTCCGAGGGGGTGGGGGGGTCTAATCGGAAGAACCATCCGTGGGGGGGGTATGGATATTTTCTGGAATCACACAATGAATGCATAATTTGGTGAAGATTAAAAAAGGAATTGAGTAAATCCGTCAAATCCTCTGGAATCTATGAAGGTTTGAAGTTGTAATGTTCTGGTTCACGGCCATGTGAAAGGAGGTCTGAAACTTAATGCACTTGTGACGTCAGCGGGGGAAGCCAATTTCTTCACTTTAGAGACACTCGTGCTATCAGCAATACAGATTCGGAAAGTTCCTTCGAGTCCGAGGACTCTAATGTCTGTTCTCTCTTGGAGTATGACATCAAAGATGAAGATGGTGATTTGAAATAGATGCTGGTCACACCAAGTAAAATCAAAGAAATTGTGGCTAGCCTTGACCAGATGGGCACAAATATGACTTCGGAAGGATCCAAGACATTGCTGCAATTGACAGCAACACACCCATCAGGCATATTATAGACGACCTTTTTCTCCTCTGTTTCCTATATCAGCGTCTCTGTGCAAGAATCAGTTCCTCTGCCGACATCGCAGACCAAACTCGACCCAATCTCCTTCAAAACTCAGCGGTGAACCAAAGGGGCGCATATTTTCATAAGATTTAGAATTCACCGAATATCAAGGCAAAAACGTATAACTGTAATTTTTTCATCAATGTGATTGAAGACAAAATAATTTTTTATGGCTAAAAATAAAATTTAGGGGTGATGGGCACTTTAAAGTATGGGCCATTGATAAGAGAGATGATTTTATGGCTGGTTATGCAGGCTGGCAAGGTGAGGCAAATCCTGATGTCTGACCATCCTTGACCCATTCTTGATGTCAAATCCTGATTGGCAACCCGAGCATGCTAGGTGTGTTGATCTCTCCCACCCCGGATTGCCTATCATGTCCTGCAAAACAGAACAAAACAAAATGGTCATATACCAGTAATGAATCCTTTGTTGGTGAAGCTTGTTTGCTCAAGGTTTATTATTGGCCTTGGTTTTTTTTGGTGTGTCTGTGTGTGTGTGTGTGTGTGTGTGTGTGTGTCTGTGTGTTTGTATTGACCTTGAAAGAAAAACTTGGCCAATATCCAGCAATCTTCACCTCACACTTGGTCAATGACACACATACAGTTGTACATATGTATGTTTTGTAAGGGGTTCAAACCTTGAGCAGTCTATGAAGACAGTTGAGTCCTTTTTTTCTTCATCCAGAATTGACTGATTTTGAGGTTGTTGCCTCGATATTGCATCCAAAGTATATTTTTTTATAGCCCTGTTTTCTTTTTTGTCATTTTGCACTCTGTTCCCAGATAATTCCAGTTTTTGTATAGACTTTTTGATTATAGCATAATGTGATCGTTAAACTCTGAAACAAAAATAATGTTTGGTTCCTCTCATTGTTGTCATTTTTTAGAGAAGGCATGTTTACTTTTTTCAGCTGAATTGTCAAAGTTTTTTTACCTTGATTTATAAATCAGATAGTTCTCGATGAGTGTCACAAGGCCAAAAATCTTGTTCCCACTGGTTCATCAAAGCCAACCAAGACTGGACTCACTGTATTAAGTCTACAGAGCAAACTTCCAAAAGCAAGAGTGGTTTACTGCAGTGCTACTGGTCAGTAAAATAACTTTATAGGAATGTTTAAAAATGAAATTTGGGTAATGTACAGTTTACTGCTAACTAGAATTGTTATAGTTAGATGCATGATCAGGGTGTTCATTAGGCATTGGAGATTGGAGAATTCTCCGGCTACTTCAAAAAATTATATAGCTACTACAAAGAATTCTCTGGTCAAATGGCCTGAGCTAGTTTTAAATTCAGACATGGAGCGCTTTCAGAATATTCTCCTGTTACTTTACACAATTCTCCTGCTGCTACAATTCCTGCAGCATGTTAGCTATGTATCTTCTTTATTAGGTGCATCTGAACCCAAAAACATGGCCTACATGTCCCGCCTTGGCATATGGGGACCAGGAACTCCTTTTAAAGAATTCAGTGATTTTATACAAGCTGTAGAAAGAAGGTATAATTTATTTATTTTGTTTTTTTCTAGCTGTATAGTGTCTTGATGCTGTCATACACAGTGCAAAGCTAGTAATGGTTAGGATTATCCCATAAAGGAAGTTTAATTTGTGTTACTGACAGCCTCAGATGCTACATGTATTGTGTTTATTGATAGGGACAAAATTACCTGTCACATCCCACTTGCCATCATTAGAGACCACTTAACCCTTCAATTTATTGATATTGAAGCATAGGTGATGAGTAGTTGAAGATCACTTGTTTTTTGGTTTGTGTTTTCAGAGGAGTTGGGGCCATGGAAATTGTAGCAATGGACATGAAGGTACGTATTGTTACGGAAAGTACATATGCTACTAACGAAAGAAAGAAACTCATCTAAGGCACACAACATTAGTGAGATAATTAGATATTGTTATATACCTAGACTTTCAGTTAACAAAACAAGCACAGTGTGATTGGTTGATTCTTGGTCATGTGCCCCCGATGAAATTTAAATGTATCCCAACCGGGATACGATTGCAAAGTTGTTGCCCGCGAGCCAGTTGTGCCGTCTTTGTTTATTTGTTTTTGCTATATTTTGTTTAAGGGAAAGTCTAAATATATAACAAAGCACTTAATGTGTGGTCCCTATCGGAAACTAGTTAGTTTTTAATTTGTTTTCCCTCGAGTCCTGATGTTTTCCTCAACTTCGTCTCAGGAAGCATCAGGACTCTCGGGAAAACAAAACTGTTTCCCTTGGGACCATATGTTAAGTGTATAATATTGCCTCTGTTGCTCTTTTGAGTGTGACAAAGTGTGGCCTCTTTGTTAGCTCAGTCATCATAGTATTGGGATTTCATAGCTTAGCTTTAAAAGCAGTGGGAGATCTATTCCACAGGTTATGGGTTTAAATTTTTTCTTTTCCTCATGTGGTTCTTCTAATCTGTAATACTAATATTGATTCAAGTAGTAAATGTTCCTGACTCCAACAAAGGTGTATATGTAGAGTGGCCCCCATAAATTCAGTGTACAAAGATAGACTTGTGGCATACATTTGTAGCAGCTTAAAATGGATTGACATTAATCTTTAAAATGATTTGTAACCCCAAAAATGAATTATCAGGTACATCTAGGTTTAACTTTTTTGTTGTTGAACTACAGTTTTTGCTTGTCTTAAATTGTCTAGACAGTTCCTTTATTTCATTTTTAGCTTCGTGGCATGTATATGACCAGACAATTGAGCTTTGCTGGGGTGACTTTTGATATCAAAGAACTTCTATTGACTCAGGAGTTCATGGAGATGTATGATGGATCAGTGAGACTTGTAAGTAGCACACCTATTGTTGATATTGCTGTAATGTCGCTATTGATCATGATAATGATGATGCAAAAAGAAGATTGGTGCACGTATTAGTTTTTTATTTCTTGCTACAGTTGATCATTACACTTATGTTTCAAAGTAGACAGTCAAACTGTCTACAGGAAGTATACAATTGAAATCAAAACTTTTGTTTATTCCAGCATAAATTAGGTGCCCCAAAAGTGGAGGGTTGTCCAATACTTTGACAAGTTTATGCATTGCATTGTATTGTATTATATGGCCATAACAATAGTTCAACAATGCATTCTAGAATGACACAATATGACATAATGCATTTTAATACAATGCTGTGCATAAATTTGTCAGAGTATTGGACAAGTATGCAAAAGTGAGAGTAGATAAAATTTTTCAGCTGGAAACTGACACCCATATCATACATAACTGTTATATGTTCATGGTACCATTATTGCTAAGCAAGTTGATGTTCAGGTTTGAGTGTTATCAAGATGTGGTTATTTACTTTATCTATTACGAAAGGTTGTTCAAACTTAATGCAAGGAATTGCCTAGCACTTACATAGGAGGATGTGATGAAATTTTGAGATTGATCTGGGTTAAACCACTAACTGACAGTGCTTGTAGAACTGTTTTAACAGAAATACGTTTATCTGTTTTCTCAGTGGACAGAGGCAAGAGAGAAGTTTGAGAAAGCAGCTGATTTGATGGAGGCAGACAGCAGAATGAAGAAGACAATGTGGGGTCAGTTCTGGTCTGCACACCAGGTAATCTCAAAGGGAGCCATATTTCTAGTGACCTACCAACAAAGAGCAAGTCTTTAAAAAAATAAGTATTTCTATAAATAGAAGACCACAAAAAGTAGCAAATACAGAATTTTGCGTAAGCTTTTCACTTCTTCTGTGGAAGTCTTGAAGACAAGTACCTACTGGTATGACAACTTCCCTTGTACAGCTTCACTCTTGTAATTGAAAAGAATTGCAAGATTGAAAGTTGCAAAGAAGAAAAGAATTACGGTTTTGTTAACAGACTGTAAATGGAGAAATATGCATATGATAGTGGAAATATGGGTCAATGCCATAAACTGTTCATATATTTATTATTGTTTAATCCATGTGTTCTCCAAACAGAGGTTTTTCAAATACCTGTGTATTGCATCCAAAGTTAGTGATGTTGTAAGGATTGCAAAAGAAGCAATTGATGTTGGAAAGGTATGTTCATTGGGATGTGAAGTAACTAGTCTGTTTGACATTTATTATTCTTGTAATCTAGGGGATCTAGATATGAATTTAAGGCTTGTAAGCTTGTGCTCTGCTATTCAGCTGATTCTTGTTATATGTTTAATTTATGTAGGAACCTTATTCATCTGTGTGAAACAGAATTTCATCTATTAAGTAATTTGTCCATGTGCTACAAGTGTACCGGCTGCAATTGCAGACAGCAGAAAACCTATCTCTGATAAGACATGTGAGATGTCCTGTCAAGTTGTGAAGGGAATAAATCACAGCTCAGGCTCAATAGCGATAAAAACTTTTAATGCCGAGTTGGCACTCACACACTGGGAAAGTCCATTTGTTACACACGAGGTTCTGCTCGTCATGTGACTGGCTGATCACATGATTGTGGTCACGCTAGTCACGCCACATGTCCACTTGAAATCCAGGTTTTTGTGCTTGTCTTTTCAGTGTGTTATTGTAGGCTTGCAGTCCACTGGCGAGGCCAGGACACTTGAGCAGCTTGAAGAGGCTGGTGGAGAACTGAATGACTTTGTTTCCACTGCTAAGTATGTGAGGCCTTTAGCAGTAACAACAGTGACACCCAGTTACATGTGTTCCAAGTTAGATATATCTTGAGTTATTAGTTTCTTTGATATAGAAATCCTGGTGGAAATTGAAACGGAAATATTTCAGAAGTATATTGTCTACTGTTTTTGTATAGGTTTATACAAACCAATATGAATTTGAGAGAATTATCTCCTCGAGAATTCTGTCCAAACACAGAACACAGTAGATGCCTTCGATTTCTTTTATATGAAATGATAACTCAAATTGATTACTTTGATGGTTATGTCAAAACCTTTTTTGCTTAGGCTACAGTAATGTTAACACACATATTAACCATTATTACAGTGAACATACTTTGTCCATTATAATGAGAGGTGTACATGATACTTTTGTTTGGTGGAGCAAGGTAGCATGGCAGGAGGGGAGGGGTGGGGGGGGGTGAGTCTATACTATGAACGGCCAAAATGCATATAGGCACAAAATGACATGCTTAACCAACGGCTATTGTTCTAATTTTTGTAAAAAAAAGTGGCTTTGTGACTTAGAATACTGCAAATTCGCCCATTCACAGATATGTGGCTTCATCCTGTGGGCATTTAAGGAAAGAGGCGCTTATGTTTCAGGAAGTTGCCGGATCATTTACCGAATTGTACTCCGTCCTGTAACCATTATAAACTGATAAAGCTGTATTGAAAATTTCCCATAAGGAATATTCTGTCCTGATGATTAAACCAATGATCGTTTTGCAGAGGGGTTTTGCAAGCTCTAATAGAGAAACAGTTTCCAGCGCCTGATAGGAAAAAAGTGGCTGATCTGTTTGGTATTGACAGTGACGCTAGTGACAAGTTATCTGATAGATCATCACCTGCGCCTGGTCAACGAACACCTAAGAAAAGGAAGAAACAAGGTCAGTACTCGCACTTTGTATTGCAAAAAGCAGGAATACTCTGAAAAAAAATAATAAATGAAAAAAATTCCATTAAAGGGGCAAGTTAAATTAGAAAGAGATGGAATAACAGTACATTCGTCAGAAAGAAACCAAACTGTTGATCCATTAAGTTCGTAAATTGATGTTACAATTAAAAGCATTATTTAGTACTTTTTGTACACATGTCAGGCTACAGAATGAACATTGATGTATGGTCTTTCATATATTCATTTGCATCATTCTTCTTCATCTACGGGTATATAACGAACTCACAATATGACCAGCTCCCAGTTGGCTTGATAGCTCAGTTGGTAGAGCACTGCTCCGGTATCGCAGAGGTCATGGGTTCGAATCCCGTTCAGGCCTGAGTTTTTTTTTTTTCAGGCTTTAATTTCACAGCTGCTTAAGTTGTGTGCAGAACTGCGATGATCAATTAATGTCAATACATATTAATCCGCAGTTCAAATGTATGGTCTTTCATATATTCATTTGCAACATTGATGTGTCAACATTTAACTTTTGTTTGGATTTTTTTTATAAGTCTCTAAACCACGACTTCTTGCTCATAGTCCACATTAGAGAAAAGTTGTTCTTGTATGGGTTGCTTACTGATTGTTTCATTTCACAGTTTCTAAATCTCCAAAACCCAAGAAAGTCAAGTCTGCGCTGGAAAGGATCTACGATTGTATGTGGCAAGCTAGTCTGGATGGTTTAACTTATTTTATCCAACGCAACTTGTTTAAGATTAATTTCGCACTGACGCTGCACCAGTTTCTTTCGAAACCAACCCTTCTGCATTAAGATTTAAATGGCACGATAGTATAACGCAAGAACCCTTGAGTCCTTGATTTTACACATGCGTAATTCCTGAAGAATGCTGTTGTACTTCCTTCTACCCTCACCCCCACCCCCAGTGTAAAGTACATGACACGGCAATTACCTTAACAGTCCATTGACGACTCCTTTTTGTTTATTTTTCAGCTGCTGTAGTCTGTATTATTAATATTGTTTGGTTCTTCTGCAGTAAGTAGTGGTTCTGATAGTGACTCTGATGGCGAAAGAAACAACCATGCTGATGATCTGGCATCCTACCTGAGCCAGGACGGTGGAAACGAATATGGGGAGTCTGGGGACAGCTCGGCAGCAGAGGACGAGGATGACTTCAATCCTTTTGGGGGATCTGGGTCCGAAGATGAAGGTGACTTAGATTATAATAATGATAATAATAACAATAATAATAATGATAATAATAAATTATGATAATGTTGATGATGATTAAATAGAGGATATTACATGGCCGCGCGGAGATACGAAATTTCTCTTCTCGTGTTGAAATATTTTTTCAACACGAGAAGAGAAATTTCGTATCTCCAAGCGGCCATGTAATATCCTCTATTTATTATATAGACACCGATGACATTTCCACATAAAGCAACTTCGACAAATCTTCCTGGAGGCTCTACAAGCTCGGAAAAAATATGGACGTTAAATTTTGGCTGCTCATCGAGAAAGTCACCCGTAACCGTACCGTCTTCGCACCTCGAAGACATTTTTTGAATGAAATTTCAAACGAACCGGCCACGTGCCTGAGTGGGAAGCTCTCTTGTAATTGGCTAATCATGTTGGTAACCATGCCGACACCAATATCCTCACACGTGAAAGATAATAATATCTTCACTGCGCGCGATGAAGATATGATTTTTTCGTCACTGGAAAAATCCTGGTATTTCATCGGTGTCTATATAATAACTACTATATATGACATACTAGTCTCAGAGGAGGTGCCTTTCACCAAGGTTGTTTCAACGAGACCCTACTATTAAACCTCACAACAAATTTTTATAGGTTTCCACGTAATTATGTCGATAAACATGGACTGTTTATCATTAGCTTCAAGACAGTAGCATAAGTCTATTTTGTCTGTGTTTGATTTCGCTGACTGGTACGGCGAATTATATCTGTATATCTGAAACAACCATTTAACGAGTATGATTGGCACTGTTACAGAATATCAGCATGAACAACCCTGTGAGTATGGTCACTCACTCTCCATGGTTCGCACGGGCCTTGAATAGTCCTTGAAAAAGCATCAACCCCTTGAAAAGTCCTTGAAAATTGAAAAATTTGCTCAAGTCCTTGAAAAGTCCTTGAATTTTCTCCAGAAGTCCTTGAATCTTATCGAAAGGTCCTTGAATAAATAAAACTTTATTAACGCAACCTTGTCTTGCGCTCAGAAAACTTTGAAAGCTCAGCAAGACGCAATTTTGTGCGTGAAGCATCGCGTGAAACTGTTTTAAGTCTGGTGTAGTTCATTGCTGTTATTTGATGTACCTTAGGAACCGTGCCTTTCAGGGATAAGGCATTGCAATAACCTGTACCCCCCTACAATAATAATCGGTCTTGTAAGTTTTTCGGTGTCATGGAGTCAAATTGAGTGGAAAATAAGTCCTTGAAAAAAATGTGATTTTGTCCTTGAAAAGTCCTTGAAAAGTACTTGAAAAGAAAGGTCTCAGGTCTGTATGAACCTTGCTCTCGTCAGCATCCCCTCTGCACAGTACCACGGACTGAACTCGCTTTACCAAGTTGACGAGAAGGGCAGAGCACGGGCGGTGACGCCCATGTTCCTCTAATCTGGCCAACAGCTGTTATGTCTCGTCAGTAGATCTGACGATGAAGCTTTGGCCACAGCAAAGTTCCTGATGTGAATAAAATTCTTAAGCAGTTTTGCAAGCTTAAGACCTGGGGATTTATAGATCACTCAAATATTTCTGCGACTGAGCACCTTAATCGGGTGTCCGACATATCGGATTCCCTCATGGCAATCATGTAAAGCAGTTGTAAATAGTTTTACTTTTTTAACTTGTAATAGTCAACTGATGATTTTCCGTGTTTAAATAAAAGCTTACATACGGACAGACAGACAGACAGACATGTAGGCTAATAACCATTTGTTACCCTTGTTTCTCAAACGAATTTCGGATGATGGAGGTCATTGAGTGAAACAAATCAAGTGCATTCACGATGTTGAACAAGCTCGTCCTCTCAAAGTCCTTAGTAATTGCCTTTACGTTTGAAATTGTATGTACAAAGTTGATTCCTTCCTTTCAGATCCGTGGCTGCATCGAAAAGCCAAGAAAAACGCTAAGTCGAAGTCACGGTCGGAAATTCCCGGTATGGAAACCGACCCCAGCTATAACGCTCTTGCCGCAGCTGGGCTCAAGGTTGCTACCCTCCCCTGGAGTGTACCAAAGACAACCAAACGTCCTAATGGCCTGTCATCCCAGAACCTGCGGAGTGGAGCTAGATCTCTTGCCTTAGGTAAACAACAGCTATCAAATCATATTGATTTGTCAAGATGTGTGTATTCCAGTCACTGATGTCCTGGGTCCCAGGTCTCCCTCAGTTTTCCTCAAAGTAGATGTGTTTTGGTTCCATTTTATACCTGGTTTGAAAACCAGTATTCGCTCAATTTACCATCCATCCGTTATTGTTGTACTAAACGGTGTAGTTCTATTTTTTTTTTGCCTTTAAAACACCTTTCTTTTCTTCTGCAGCTCGTACGAGGGGCTTCCATCATTCGGCCAGTGCTCCAGCTCTTTCGAGTCTATCATTGTCTGCTAATAGCTCAGTAATACCGTCAAACTCAGCAGATCTGTGTAGATTGATGAAGAGAGAATTGCTGGATAAGCTGGAGGCCATCGGTCGCGTTTTACCTGCAAATACTTTAGACGAATTGATAGATGAATTAGGAGGACCAGAAAATGTTTCAGAGGTGAGATATGGGTGTTTTAATGTTTAGTGCTTCGATGTGTACAATTTGGACGCTGCTGTTGTGATTTTGTTGGTGTTTTTTCTAAGCGTAGGTCAGTAAATGTGGGCAAATAGCTGGGTAGAACTGACCTTGTTTGGAGTAGGATTCAACCAAGAGGAGTTTGATACCAATAGCCCCTGAACCAGAGGAGAAACGTCAGTTGAAGAACCACTGAGATCATATTATCAAATGTGACTGAAACTGGCGTATTTAACGTTTAACCTGCCTTAAACCCAATCATCCTTTTCCTCCCACTAGACAGAAGTCTGGTGTTTCTATAACCAGACAGACATCCTATGTTATTCTGCCCCATCCAGGGAAGCTGGGCTTTAATTCGTGGTGTCCACATCTGCTTTTCCCTTTTAAGTGAAACGGAAAACACACACCTTCCACACCTTCCCCTCCCCCCCCCCCCAGCTTTTCCCTGGTGCTGGTGCAGGTGCAGAGGTACAGAGTGGCCATTCGTTTCGCTTAGAGTTGCTAGTCTTATGACAAAAAGTATCTCTTTAAAGAGCCTATGGTCTTATTATCATTTTTTCAGATGACCGGAAGGAAAGGTCGTATTGTCAGTAACGAAGATGGAAGCATTTGTTACCAGTCAAGAAGCAAACAAGATGTTCCTCTGGAGCTGCTGAATATCGCTGAGAAAAAGCGATTTATGGATGGACAAAAAGTATATTTTACTGTGATTTCAAAACTGTCTAAACTTGACCAGGAATACAGAGGTCAAATTGCACGCGACAGCTGCCTTGTTTTCACCGACGTTGTTACTGATATTATACAATGCATTATGCTACTATAGAAACGAACGAGAACGTGAAAACAAGGCAGTTGTACAAATTCCAAGTTGTAAACTTGCAAAAGACTCGGATTCAGATTCAGGTTTTGGAGTCATATCGCATTAAGCTAGGTGGTGACTAAGGAACACAATGCCCTGATCCACATTCGAATGCTTGCGCAATTGATTCCAGAGCAAAAATTAAATTACTTGACTCTTGTGATGACTTCTGCTCAAGTTGTCGAAACGTCAGTTATCGCCAATTTTTCCTTAAAAGTTCTCACATCCAGACGATCGAACTCGGCAAGGAATCAATCGAGACCCTAGCGATGATTTGCTCCAGGGATGGCCGAAAACGATAGTTATTTTTCTGATATCCTGCTGCAGTTATGAGAATCTATGGAAGGCCGACTTTTCCGTGCCAGTCTCATACGCCATAGCTACAAAAGTTTGCAAAATTGTTGAGACGCTATGAGTAAAAAGCACACCTTCTTCCTTTAAACCACTATCAGCGCAAAGGTTTGCTTATTTTCCAGCTTGTCCCCCTTCCAATGTTGCATGTTTAAGTTTTCAGCAAGGTTTTGCATTGGTGGCAACATTGATATAGGGGAATGGAGACTTGAATGTATGAGAGCATTGTTAAATTACTAACACTCCAAATATGTGTAGTGTCTCAAGTAATCTTGCACCTTGTTGTAGCCTATAAATGGTCCTGACTTTTTTTAGTCTTCCAGTTCAGTTGTGCCTTTGTTACTTTTCAGAATATAGCCATCATATCAGAAGCTGCCAGTTCAGGTATTTCCCTTCAGGCAGACAGACGAGCGAAGGTATTACATACAGAAATTATTCAGTCAAAGAACTCCTCTTTAAACATAGTTTGATTTTTTTAAATTTTTAATTTAATCCATTTTTACTGCATACAATATACACAAGTAAGCAGCAGGGAAGGACTAGAAGGGAACCGGCGAACCATACGTGCTAGTCCACCCAACTTTCAACCACACACCGGGGTGTACGTCCCCTGCTCTTTTCGAACAGTGTTGTGGGATCTTTAACGTCCCACAAGAACAGTTCTGTGAGACGGGGCCTACGGTTTTTCGTCCTTATCCGAGAAGACTAGAATGTCTAACCATTTGCAGATGTCATAACAAAGACAGTGTATTCTCCTCAGTTATTTTAAGACCTTGAGTGTTGTTCCGGTCGAGGTTTGAACTCACGACCTCCCGCTCGACAGGCCGGCGCTCTATCAACTGAGCTAACCATGCGGCGGTTGATCCTAAGCTGGTTTGAAATAATGAATGTAACTTTAAAAGTTACAATTCACCGACCCGACGTTTCGACACTCCTGTCGAGTGTTTTCTTCATGGGTGGTTGTTGTCTTCTTCATGGGTGGTTGTTGTCTTCTTCATGGGTGGTTGTTGTCTTCTTCATGGGTGGTTGTTTTCTTCTTCATGGGTGGTTGTTGTCTTCTTCATGGGTGGTTGTTGTCTTCTTCATGGGTGGTTGTTGTCTTCTTCATGGGTGGTTGTTTTCTTCTTCATGGGTGGTTGTTGTCTTCTTCATGGGTGGTTGTTGTCTTCTTCATGGGTGGTTTGTTTCTTCTTCATGGGTGGTTTGTTTCTTCTTCATGGGTGGTTTTTTTCTTCTTCATGGGTGGTTGTGCAAGGCTGTGGAGCTCCTTTTTAGCTTCGCCTAATCACTCCTGAAGAAGTCAATAGAAAGACGTTTTAACGTCGGATCGGTGAATTGCAACTTTTTAGGTTGCCGTCATTATTTCAAACCAGCATAGCGTCAAACTTTGTCTCATTGTCCACCTGGGCCCGATTGTTCGAAGCAGGGTTAAGGTAACCCAGGGTTAGTGCGAAATTTAATTGCTGATGAGAGCTTAAAAAGCACGTTCAGTATAATTCTTTTTGAATACAATTTGAGGATTGTATGCTCTGAATAAAATAGAGAAAGTTATCGGAGAAAACGCTTTTTAACGAGAGGAAAAGAAACCCGGGTTAAAATTTAACCCTGGGTTAGCGCTAATCGGCTTTCGAACAACCGGCCTCTGGTTGCAATGTGCACCTTCCTATTAATTCCCCTTTACCTCTTCAAAACCACGACACAAACATTACCTAAACAAACTTCAATTAATAATTTATTGCTCGTTTAGAATTCATGTGCGTAGTTCCGCCACTTGATGCTTCAAGTATTCATTATATCTGCACTTAAGAAGCAAAGGAAAGTTCAACCAGTTGTCATTTAAAGTAGAGAACCTTACCTTGAGCTGTGGTTAGTGCAAAATAGGTGTGCGAAATAAAGTTTAGTGAGTTACTTTAAGAATCGACAAAGGCAGATCCCTTCAACTTCTAAATAGGTGGACGCTCCTACAGCGTAAATTGGGTTGCGAGTTTAAAGAACATGTCATGTCTAAATTTCTACAGAACAGGTGCTACTTAGCCAAATTCTCGCAGTTCATTAAATATATTAGTAATGTACATTGATAAAAAAGACGGTGCTGTCTGACATGAGGTCCTTAGTCAAACATTTTTTGGACATTATATGTATTTGGTTTAAAGGAAGGGAATTGGATTGGTTTGTCACAACTATGATGACAAGCTCAAAGTCTTTCTGTCCTTGATATGTAGAATCAACGTCGGCGAGTACACATAACTTTAGAACTGCCGTGGAGTGCTGACAAGGCCATTCAGCAGTTTGGTAAGATAACATTCCTCGACGTATTTTATTTTTTGTATCACGTTCTGTATTTATTTGTGGGTGTCAAGTAATCTTGGGAACCCGAGGGCTTACAGGAGCTCCGATCAAAACCTGTTATTCCTGCTTGTTTGTTCGTCTATCAGTGTTCCCCATCGATGTTTTCTCTTCGCGTACGTACTTAAGAGCATTTTACCCGGGGAAAGTATCGCGAAATAAGCTGTTAGAGTCCAGAGGAAAAAGGTATCTTATCAGCCAATCAGAATTACTGACAGCACATAGCAGTGAAATTGTCCTCGTGGCAATACCATCCAAAGAGTAGACTAGTAATTCGTTCCGAGATCGGAAAATTTATACCTTTCTTTGTCACCCAGTGGAGCTCTGAAATCACTGATAGTTGTCTTATTGAGACCTATACTGAGATGTAACTTTTTTGTTTTATATGGTTACAGGTCGATCCCACCGATCCAATCAAGTCAGTGCACCAGAGTACTTGTTTCTCATTTCTGAACTGGCAGGCGAGAGACGCTTCGCCTCTGTTGTGGCCAAGAGATTAGAAAGCTTGGTAAGCACTAGACAGAACCATAAGTTGGGGACCGCGCTTTTGGATTGGTCCCTTTGGATCCGCCTTAAGCACTTTATGCTAGTCTGCAGGTTGAAAACATTAGGGCAGTCCTAGCCGTTGAAATCACGCAGTTATCGTTAGAAATCTCGGCAGGAATGTGAAACCTAGTTTCTATAAGCGGAAATGGAGGGAACGCTATCTGTATGGTTTTGGTGAAGTTCTACATTAGCCTCGGTTCAATTTTAGGATCAATGGAAGCATCTGGGAAACTGTGCGCCTACCCCTCCCTTAACCCTACAAATTATAGTAAGTTAAAATGTTACCCTTAATGATGGGTTAGGGGAGGGGTAGGTGCACGGTTGCCCAGATACTTCCATTAGTATAGGCCATCTTCTCTCTAAGGGGAGCACAGGGCGTCAACCATGGATCTCCACCTAACTCTATTACTGGCAGTTCCTTTGTCTCTATCCTCGTGATCTTATTCTTGGCGAGCTCAGCTATCACACTTCGCCTCCAGGATTGCTTTGGGCGACCTCTTCTTCTAGACCCCTGAGGGTTCCACTCAAGAGCGCAACGGGTGATATTATTCTCAGGCTTCCATACTTCCATTGATCCCAGTTTTATTTTTCTTTGTTTTGGTGTATGATAATGAGGATAAGATAAGTGAAAACAAAAATTAGACTTAGTGCAAAATTAAGCCACAAACTTAAACCTGGGAAAAACGTTATCTATGCAAGGTCGAATAATTTTTGAATGTTCGAGCATCGCATAAATATCTGTTGGGCTTCTTTTGTATGGAGAAAATTTGTCCCGGTTGGAAGGGTCACCCGCCAACCCGAGCAACCCTTGGCGAGATAACTTTTCCGGATCAATGGAAGTATCTGGGCAACTGTGCACCTACCCCTCCCCTAACCCAACAGGGTTTAGTAAGTTAAAACGTTAGCGTTAATCTTGGGTTAGGGGAGGGGTAGGTGCACAGTTGCCCAGATACTTCCATTGATCCACTTTTCCTACATTTCCTATAAAAAAACGTTGAACTGTTTACATGAGAAAAAAATTGGCTCGGCCAGAAGGGCAACCCGCCTGGCAGAGACACTCTCTTTCGAAGGTGAGGGAACACTCGTAGCCTAGTCAACTTTTTTTCATTTCCCGTTTCCACATATCCGCCATTTTGAATTAGTAGAAATCTTGTTCTGGTATTTACACGGCCAGCTTTCAACTCGGTTACACGGGCGCACGCTTTGTCATATAAACGCTGACGTGAGTCGACTCGGCCTGGAGGGTTGACCGTCTTACCCGGGACAACTTCTCCACATATAAACGGGGCCCTTAATCAGCCCACCACATTGCAAACTGACTCCTCTTATACAGGGTGCACTTACACACGGTGACAGAAGAGCGACAGAGTCGCAAGATTTAAGCAGATATAACTTCGACAACAAGGTAAGCACTGACCAACTTATATAAGGCGTGAAAGCATTTTCGCAGACCAGGAAACAACGTTCAACAATGTTCATATCCCTCACCTAATATACACTATAAGTCGGTAAATTCTTGTTATTTTTAAATTATGAATAACCTTTAGCTTATATGTTTTTTTAGTTTTTCTTTTTTTTTTATTTATTTTGTTTTTTCAAGCGTTCCCCATTAGCTGTTAAGCTAAACGCCTGGACTCTAAAGTAGAGTTTTTCTCTTCTTCAAAACAATAGGCCAATTACACAGTTCAGTCGGACATGGTGTTGAAACACATCGTTTCGTTTTGCCCTTATTTTTTGTTGTTGTTGTTTTTGTTGTTCATCGGTTGTTCATCGGTGTTCATAGCTTGAGATAGCTGATCAAGCAACATGATTTGTTGTACCACATAGTGAAGAAAACAGTTTGGTTCAATAATTTTCTCGCGCCTTTCAAGCAATGTCTTCGAGCATTGGTTCTTTTTCGTGAGCTAATCCAGGGCGTTCTGTCTAGTCCTGATATCAGTTAGTAAATTCTGTTGGATGGCGGTAAGTACTCGTTGGGGAGTCCAACTCACATGGAGTCTAGTTTTATAGGCTCTTAATGTCTGTAGGGAGAGCTTGTAGGCTTCGCATCCCATGGAATATTTGCCGTGATCGCGAGTTGAGCTGAATCTGAAAGCAAAGAATGCCCGGCGTCTCAGAAATACTTACTATTTTATGAGAATTAATGAAAATTTAATTCCCGCAAATTTGTGGATCGGCAATTGCGCAATCTTGGCATGATGTATGGACGTCGAAACGGGCACTGAGATTTTTTTGTTGTCGTGTTCTCCTTAGTATGGTCGCGCCGCGTTGGAAGCTGTGTTGAAAGCAGTCACTGGGCAGGCGCCTCCCATGATTCCACCGCCAGAAGATTACAAAGGTCATTTCTTTCAAGGTGAGGATTCTGTCTACTAACTTGTTGCATTACACACTAACCAGGTGAACTCCCACTCTGATTGGCTACTCAGTGGCATTGCACGTAGTCAATACTTATGTAATAGAAAAGAAACATTATTTGCTGAATGGAACAGTCAGAGGGTTATTCTAAACAAATGAGCCGCCTCGCGCTTGATTTCTATCGGACTTTAAGTGAAACCTACTAGCATAGTGTCATGAATCCTGAAATCTGATGGGCTAATGTACTCGTTATCTATGACAAGACAAGACAAGACACTTATTATCATAATATTGCCTGTACAATTTCTTAGCGCGCAGTTAGCTAAAAAAGCGCTAGTCGTGGCGTGCCAAATTAATTCTATTACTAATCAGATATTACAAGTAATAAGTAAAAAGCAAAGAAAAAGAGGAGAAAAATATGTGTAAGTCAGATCAAGAGGGACAAATCTATTGAATGCAAGCCGCTTTGAAAGAAGCTAAAGTCTAGAATTACGCAATTTTATTTCACGTGTTATCATCTTTGCATCAAGGTAATCATCATTGTCTTTTAATATTTCAAAGAACACACTGATTAATTAATTACTTTGGTTTGACATATCTCTCATTCTACTTGGTATCTAATTCCATAATTTTGCACCAAGAATTGGGACGACAAGTCTTCCAAATTTTTCAAGATTAAATTTTTTGATGTTCATATTTTTTTTCGAGGATGATCTTGTGTTAAATGTATGAATAGATGATGGAAGTGAGAACAAATTAACAATTGTTGAGGGTGCAGTATTAGTATAAATATCGTTCATCAGGTGCGATACAGATAATAAAAAGAGGAATGGCATGAGCTATAGATAACGAGTAGCGAAAACGCCTGCACTTGGAAGAGATCAGTGCTTTTTATAAGTTAAGGAAAGCAATAAATATTGTTATAAAACTGAAAGTGGTTCGCTAGTTGGCTGCTAAGTAAACAATTAGACTACTCGTCCTCTTTTCCTTTAAGTTACTTTTCTACGAGTTGTAGGTTTGTGGTTGAATTGTATTTTACTTTTAGAGGGCCACGGGTTTGTCAGTAGTTTTAGTTTAAAATAATATGTGCTTATTGACTAAGTGGGAGGGCCGGAAGGGAAAATATTTGACTCGAGGTCATGACGTACGGACCGTGCGCAGCGAGGTCCGTGTGTCATGAACGAGAGGGTGAAAAATTTCGAAATTTGTTTTTATTCTAAATAAGAAGCGATACCCTGGTGCGCGTGGGAGAAATTACAAAAAAAAATTCTACAATAAAAACTCTCCTTTGATGTTCTTGGAGTAAGAACAAGAAATTTGCAATTCATCGAAAAAAAGGGACCTGGTTTCTCATTTCTGTTTTCTTTTGATGTTTTCTTTTTCGCAACAAAGCCGAACAAGTGCACCAGGGCATGACGGCTTTTTCCGGATTGGCTCACGTCAACCCGCCCGTCCCTGCACACGTCAGGTCTTGCAATAGTTTTCTATAGGATTGCGCGCGCGGAGCTTGACGGGTCATATGATAATGAGCATTCATACATTGCCCTAAAATGGCCAAGGGTTGGTGCTCTGTAGTCCAAATTAGATTTATCGGCTCTCATTCTTACCTTTATGTTTTGGTACCCTTCTCCTCCCAGTCTGGTGTTTCATTTCCTGCCACAGACATTTGCTTTCCGCTCGTTCGAAACCGTAACACTGAAAAGGGTGATCTAAGTCTCTTTACTTTCCAAGCTTTTTTAACCATAAGGGAAACATTTTAAAATTTTAAATGGGAAATAGAACATTTCATTGTTGGAGGTATGAACGCCTGGGCAGAGGTGTGGGGGAATATATTTAGCTGGTGCGTGTTCATAGTGTAAATAACGCTTGTATAACATTCACGTTTTTGACTATGGAAGCATACCCGTTGAATATCAAAACACACCGCCAGGGCTTTATTTCCCTGTGTTATCAATCCCGTCACCCCTTTCCCTTCAATTAAGACTTGTGCAGTCTTTCGTGTTCTCTGTGAGTACAGACCTGCGGCTTACAAGCTCAGTGTAGTCCTTCTCTCTCTGCAGACGTGCGCACTGCCCTTGTTGGTGTGGGCCTGGTGGTAAAGGATGACAGAAGTGGCTTGACTATACTGGACAAAGGTGATTGGACAAGCTGAAATAATTAATTGGATAACGTCTTGATAACCAGCACCTCTTGGAGGGTGCCGGCATGTCCTGGCGTGGCTAAGTACAGGGTTGATGATCCCCTTACTGATTTATTTCGGCCCCCTCAGTCTCTCTAAATATTATTCGATATGCTTCAAATTAACCCTACTATCTTCATTCCCGTAAAGCCAAACTCGAGAACGAGGTTATAAGTTCAAGTTGAATAAACGAAACGGAATAAATTGGCAGCGGCCATTTTTGCTGACTTGTCGTGTGTATCCAGTTGATCTTTCTATCTTTGTTTTTGTTTTCCTTACCTCTACCTTATCCTAGCGTCTAGGTTTGAGTCTTGCCCAGTAGTAAATCAATGACTGTAATCCTTTTTTGTTGTTGTCAGATTACACTAACATGTCGCGGTTTTTAAACCGTATCCTCGGAGTGGAAGTCGAACTTCAGAACCGGTTGTTCGCGTATTTCATGAAAACATTATCAGTTGTAATACAGCAAGCCAAAAGAAGCGGTCGTTGGGACGAAGGCATTCTAGGTAAGAAAATCCCTCGCCCGTTTCCACTAACGATCAGTCTAATTTCCATATCATTCCTAGCGGTCACAGAGAACTGGAGTCATCCAACCAAACGATCACTGTGGATCACTGTCGACTGCTAGCTTCTGTTTTGTCATACAATCGCCGAAGACGAACAGTAATCATCAGCAATTTTATAGAAGAAACTCGACATTATTTGTTAGTCCACAGTATTATGAATAGTCTTTACCTTTTTTTTCGTGATACCGTGAACAGAAATAGGTTTGTAGGCGCTAAGGCTAGAAAAAGTCCCTGTAGTGGTTCGCGGAATTCCGTAACCTTGTCTTGCAGACCAGAAAAATAAGACAACTTTATCAAACCTCGGACATATCCCAACAGTTTTGTTTAAAACTTCAGCTAACTGCTCAGCAAGCTCTTGCGCATAACAGGGCACTGTAAAACACTGCGGTGATCGCAGTTGTCAAAGACTAACAAAACACCAACATCACTTACAGTCCCTAGTTTTGTACAGACTTTTCTTTGCAAGTGAATATATATATATATGAAAGACCATATATTTGAACTTCGGAGTAATATGTAATGACTTTGATTGATCATCGCAGTTATGTACACAACTTAAGCAGCTGTGAAATTAAAGCCTGACTTTTCTTTGCCCGCACTAACCTCTTTAAGTTTGTCGTGCAACACTGCGGTTTCCTGGAAAAGAGTGACGCCGCTGCTTGATGAACCCAAACATTCTTGAATCCTATCAATATGCAGGTTGTTTCTCCCATTAACCAAGTTGCAACCACGAGTACCCTATAGCTCAGTGGTGTAGCGTCCGACCTAGTAATCTCAAGGTCGTAGGTTCGACTCCTATCGAGAGAATTCGGGTTTGGTCTTTCCTAGTTTGCTTGTGACGTGCTGAAAAATACATCTTTTTCAAGTTTACGATGCTCAGTATTGAACCAATCATTGGTCTTTTACAGATCTTGGTAGCCAAGGTGAAGCAGTAAGCAATTTGAGTGTACAGACGTTCGTCGGTAGTTCAACTTTCGGCACAGCTACCACCGAGCTTCACACCGTAAGAGAATCATTCTATTATTATTTACTTTTATCATTTCTTTTTATGCGTAACTTAAATAATTGCTTAAATATCTCTGTACGTTTTCAACAAACGGTACAGAAACAGATTGTTTGTCTGGAGAAAAACGAGCAAAAGCGGAAAAGAGAAAATAAGGCAATAGAAGCGAAAAAGAAGCCCCGAGAGAATGACATATAAGCTGAAAAGAAACAAAATACTCCCATACCAAGTATATTGTTTTAGGCAACCATAGCCAGCAGTACCAGAGGCATTCTGAGTTTCAGGGATTGGAGTATTAAATATTTCGATGCCTTAAATATAAAGTTAAAATTCACTTACGTCCTTCCCTACATCTTCTACCTGTTTATAGAGCCTAGTCACTCACGTGATCAGCGGCCATGTTTTTAACGGGAACAAATGATGATCTTTGCATAAGAATAGAATTTAATTTTTGGGGGGATCAGTTTGGGACACCAACATGGCCGCCTTTTCTTTGTTTGGGGACACCAACACGGCTGCCGTGACGTTATGTGCATACGCTCTATTGTTTATAACGTGACTCCTGCCGGAAAACGATGCCGTGTCACCATTCGTTAGAAAGCTGCGAAAGAGAACTTAGGGTACGCTACGTGTTTCTTAAACGTTATTCCAAAAACTCATTTTAGATATTATCCCTTGTTTGATGGTTGGGACACTTTTGGTAATATTAAAAGGACCAAGTAGAACCTTCAATCTAAAACACTCAGTAGCATGGTAACTTTATTGTGGATGTGTTCGTTAACTTGCCAATAGTAACGCTGATTGCAATTATGTTCCTTTTCCTATCCATTTCAGGTAAGCGTGGAGCGAGGTATGTCTTATGAGGCGGCGTTTGATCTTAACAGAGCTCAGACGAACCCTGCTAATGGGTTTTACTTGTCACACCAGGTACGAAAGCTGCAAGTGTTATTAATTGAAATCTGGTTCTCTTGTCTGATCGTGCTGTGCAGTTTCTCTCTAAACTGCTTTAATTCCGTTGTTTGTGATGACGATGATGATGATGAAGGTGATGAAGGTGATGATGGTGGTGATGGTGGTGATGGTGATGGTGATGTTGATGGTGGTGATGGTGATGTTGATGGTGGTGATGGTGATGGTGATGTTGATGGTGGTGATGGTGATGGTGATGTTGATGGTGGTGATGGTGATGTTGATGGTGGTGGTGGTGGTGGTGGTGGTGGTGGTGATGATGACACTGTTTCTGCCGCAATCTGGCGCATATCCCTGTTTGTTTAAAATGAATGGCAAAACAGCTAATTGGTTAATGGATTGCACCACTGACTGATTGACAGACTAATTGGTTTACTTTTAACAAGAAGCAGATATAGTATCTTCAATTCGATTCTATATAAAGTAAATCATATTTGCACTGTTCACATTTGACCCTTGCAGTATTTTCGCAAATTTTCACCATTGCGATTTAGCCTTGAAAATAAGCAGGTTGGAACGGTATCTGAATTGCAACTGCTGAAAATTGTGAAAATACCGAAAATAGTGTCGTGCTGGTAAGTACGCTTCGCAAGTACGAAATAAATTGCAGACAGTCGTGGCTAACTGACTGATTGATTCCTTACTAATTGATTGATCGTTTGTTTGATCGATTAATTGACGTATTGATTGATCAGTTGATTGATTGGTTGGTTGAATAATTCATTCGCTGACTGTCTGACTGGTCAATCAATCAATAGGTAGATTTGCCTTTTACCGTAAACTTGGCTGTCTCGCCGAATTCATTCCTCTTATCTTTTTACTTTTTTGGTCATGAGCCCGATAATGTTTTCGTTGTTTTTTCCCTTCTTTTTCCTTTAGTCCCGAAATGGCAAGAAAACTGCCATCTTGATCGTTTCACAGTCGCGAAGCAAGAAAAAGAACTTATATACTGTGTACCGACCGAACACAGGCCTTCAGGCCAAACAAGAGACACTGGAAGAAATCAGAAAGAAATACACCAAGGTTTGTTTGAAGGCTACGAAGCAGTAGTTCTCTGAAATTGGCTCTCTTATTAAAGGCGCACACGAGCCTTTAAGGCCCACACGGCCGGAGCTGGTTCCCGGTTTCACTAGCATGAAGCACCTGGGAGTATTATTACCCCCCCCCCCCCCCTGGATGGGATGCTAGTCTATCGTTGGGGTCACCCCCAGCATTGTATCGCCAGTACCCATTTATACACCTGGGTGGAGAGAGACAGTGTGGAGTAAAGTTTCTTGTCTAAGGAAACAACACAGTGCCAGCACCAGGGCTCGAACTCCAAACCTCCTGCTCGGAAGTCTGACACGCTAACCACTACACCACTGTGCCTCCTACTGTCGTATTAGGTGTAAAAAAACAATCCGTTTTGGTTTGCATCCGGGCCTTACTTTCCACGGCGTCGACCTTGATTAACTTCTGTTTTGTTCAACCTCGTGTATTTGTTTTACAAATGTGTTTAATTATTCGCCAGTGGGTTTGGTAGTGCTTTAACAAAGTTTTAAAAGGTGTAAGAGGGTAAAAATATACATGTTCGAACTGTGCGATTATCTTTAACTTCAAAAGAGTCCTTACAATTTTTGCGGCTCAGGCTTTGGGTTGAATTTGAGTTTTTGTTGAGAACTTACTCGGGGACCTGGTCTAGGTAGAAACTGAAGGCAATTTGTTACCGTGTAACTCAGCCTTTCAATGGTAAACACATATTTGTAATCAGCTTTCAAAACTGGACTACAGGTCATTCAGGTTTCATGACCAAATCAAAGAGCAAGTAGGGAGGCATGTTCCACGCGATGTTTTTCCAACTAACTTTCGTTTAGTCATCTGGTATTTTTTTTTTTTCATTTTTACTGCTTCATCATTTGATCAGGTATCGGTGAATTTCGATCGTCCGTGTTTTCCTTGATTCATTAGTTCACCGTAATGTCCGTTTGTCTATTTATTTATTTTACCTGTGCTGTAGGTACCCGCGCCAGAAGCGAACAGTAGCTGGACAAACCAATACAATTTCAGCCTCACTCAGTGTATACATGCTTACTGGTAAGTCACAGTCTACTTGCACGTATATATGGTGTATTCACGCCAAACATCTGGGCCTCTCCCAGTTTGGACGCCATATTGGTCCCACGAGTGGCGCAGTGTGGGGGACGATAGAAGGTCCCTTTACTTTTCACCCTTGTTTTGTCACATGATCTAGTGCTTGCAATATGGCGTCTAGAATTCTGAACCCCGGCGTGACTGTAGTAAAAAATATCTGCGATCTTCCAGCAGGCTAGGAAACTCTTAAGGCTATTTGTCAAAATGCCCTTTTTTCTGCCATAATTATAATAATGTAAATAATAATAATAAAAAATAATAATAATAATGATAATGATAATGAACTTTGTTTGATTGTCAACTGTATTTAGCACTGACATACTAATTGGGAACACTGTAAAGCACAAATGAAATGAAATGAAATCATTAAATTAAATGAACCAAATCACATCAAATCATATGTTGGTTTTTGTGGAGAGGGGAAACCCGGAGTACCCGGAGAAAAACCTCTCGGAGCAGAGTAGAGAACCAACAAACGCAGCCCACATATGACGCCGGGACCGGGAATCGAACCCGGGACACATTGGTGGAAGGCGAGCGCTCTCACCACTGCGCCAACCCTGCTCCCCAATGTTACTTTTTACCCAGATTGGTTACCTGTGTGGCAACAGTTTTCACTTACTTTGCTTTCATCGTCGTCTTTGTTTCTGTGAATTTATTCCAGCGTTCTTGTGAGCTCGAAATCAAACATCTAAACATCCATTTTCACGTTAGGTGCAAGTACGTGTAACAAGCTGGTACAAGATACTGAAACTCGAGTTTCTACAACATCCTTGGACCAACCTGGTTACCTACTGTCCACAATACACGTGTTAATGTAAAGTTGTGCCAAGCTAGTTAGGTTATGCTAACGTATTACCGGGTTTGAAATATCACGAAGGTGTTCAAAGGCTCAAGCAAACTTTGGATATTTTGACTGTTTTATAGATCGTGCTCTTCATAACTGGGCTTTTTGGTTTGTTGTAGTAAGCATGATTCTTAATTTGTCGGGCATTCAGTTTTGCACTTTTGTGTGATAGGTGGGGTCGATCTTGCACAGTGATTCTTAACAGAGGTTCTCGTGGTAGTAGTCCTGAGTTTTTTGATGTCCTTGTTTTCTTAGGAAAGGGAACTGTAAGCGAACTGCAGTGGGTCTGAGCTGTGAAGTGGGCAGACGGCAGCGTACATTCCACATTCTCAGTGGATCGGTTCTCAGTGTGTGGAGCACGCTAGAAAGTGTGTTGGCTGGACAGCCTGGCGCTAACTCCAAAGTACAAATTGTTCGCTGTAGAAAGAACGATGGATCCAGAATAGTTGGTAAGCAGTTTGTACAAACATCCCTTCCGCTCTGATTCTTTTATTCCAATAACAAATTGTTATAATGGGACCGACCACCTTCCCGTTTCTCTCTCCCCCCCCCCCCCCCCCAATCATCTTACCACAGAAATCATGGTTCTTGCACGTCATCAAGCCAATTAGGTTACCCTGTCACTCCCGGAATCGAACCTTAAGTCATACAATTTGGTGAAAACGTTTAACCCATTCACTCCTATAGTCGGCTTAACTTTCAGCACCTTCACTCCCGGAGTCAAACCTTGAGTCATACAATGTGGTTCTAACTTATAACCCTTTCACTCCCAGAGTCAAATCTTGAGTCATACAATGTGGCTCTAACTTTTAACCCTTTCACTCCCACAGTCAAACCTTGAGTCATACAATGTGGTTCAAACTTATAACCCTTTCACTCTCAGAGTCAAACCTTGAGTCATACAATGTGGTTCAAACTTATAACCCTTTCACTCCCAGAGTCAAACCTTGAGTCATACAATGTGGTTCAAACTTATAACCCTTTCACTCCCAGAGTCAAACCTTGAGTCATACAATGTGGTTCTAACTATCAACCCTTTCACTCCTACAGTCAAACCTTGAGTCATACAATGTGGTTCTAACTTTTAACCCTTTCACTCCCCGAGTCAAACCTTAAGTCATACAATGTGGTTTTACTAACACCTTTGACTCCTTGAGTCAAACCTTAACTCGTACAATGTGGTTCTAACTATCAATCCTTTCACTCCCACAGTCAAACCTTAACTCGTACAATGTGGTTCTAACTATCAACCCTTTCACTCCCACAGTTAAACCTTGAGTCATACAAAGTGGTTTACCTTTGACTCCTTAACTCGTATAATGTGGTTCTAACAGTCCAACTCTGGTTCATATGCTGTGGCTCTAAAGTTGGACCCTTCCAGCTATAGGGGAAAATCGTAATCCAAACATTCCACTTTGTTACTCTCGGGTGAAAAGCCTACTCAGCATATTGTTCTCTCTTCTTGTTAATCCATTCAATTCCATAGACCTCTTAAGTCATTCGTATGCCTCCTTAAGATATTTTATGCATGATGTTTGCCAAGTGGACTGTATCTCACTGGACCTGATCGCCTTTCCTGTCCTTACCTTTCTAGGTTGCCTTATTCCAAGCAACTGTGTTCCAGCACTAACCAGGGCTCTTACCCCGGATGTGTCGTCTCAACAGGAGCCTATCCTTATTATGTAAAGAAGAGCAGTGCGGTGCAGAAAGTGTCCTTTTGTTAAGAACAAAGCGTCTATTTTCACATATGGAGTCATTAATTTTCTGGTGTAAAAAGTGTACAGAAAATGTAGCGCCTTAAATTATTTAAAACGCGGCACGTTGTACAGAACGTAGTTGTGGAAAAATGATTGTAGGCAAAAAGCGCTTATTTATGTATAACGTTCAAGGTTACTTGCCGCTTCTTAACCCTTTCACTGGCTAGTATCGTACTAGTGTAGTACTAGTATAGTGGATTGAAGTGCAAACTAACGGACCGTCTAAAATATTCGGTTTGTTTAATATTCGAAAACCAGAAACACCATGTAGAACAAGTGGCATTAAAGTATGACACTGTTCAGTAGAATTGTCACTGACACAGAACGTTTTGATTTATAAATGAAAACGTCTGAACCAAGCCGCTTACAGGGACACCCAATGAGCAGATTGAGCCAACAACAACAACAACATCGTCTGAGAGACATTTGTAGGCTCCTTGTAATGTTTAAAGACTGTCTAAAGACTCTAAAGAGATGTTTTTATCACCTAGGAGAATTTGATTTGTTCGGATATCTTAGCTTAAAATTGAAGTGTTTGAAAATTTTAGGGAATGATATCTTCATTTCACAAATTGCTAGCTGCGTATAACCTTCTGAAAACCTCCCATTGAATCATTTACTCATCCGAAATTTCTAGGTGACCTTTCTAAGTGCCACAAATTGCAAAAATATCCTTTCCAAAAACGTAAGGGACTACTTTTTCCTTGTTGCGAATCTTTTAGGTGATGTTTTCGGGACTGAAAATCTATTCAGAGACACGGTTCGAAAATCCGAGGGCCTGT
Source organism: Ricordea florida (assembly GCA_949710005.1). Classification (NCBI taxonomy): domain Eukaryota; kingdom Metazoa; phylum Cnidaria; class Anthozoa; order Corallimorpharia; family Ricordeidae; genus Ricordea; species Ricordea florida. The sequence continues at coordinate 23,243,482 of OX453277.1, read as the reverse complement.
GTGTTCGATATTCGAAAATTCTAGCTCACCTTGCTTCCGAACAGATTTTTACCGAAAATAGTCGTTGGGTGCCCTTGTGCAAAGAAGCTGCTGGGACTAACAGTGTCATAGTACAGTGCTATTTAGAAAGTTAGAAATATATAGTTAAATAAACGGTACCATGGTAATCTACTGCCGAGTAGCTTTCCTCAAATGGTTACACTCGGTGTATGGTTTTACTACACCTGAAAACGTTAATGCAGCTCTGTTAGTACATGATAAGCCCGGTACAGTGTTGTTGAATAGCATCATGCTGCATGGTTTGATCCACGGATGAAAAAGTTAGAAACAGTGAAGTAAAGCAAACATTAACCACAGTTTCGTGCCTTGGAAAAGTACTCTAAAGAATGGTAACACTGCATGGTTTGATCCACAGACAAAGCATTTTGATTTACGGGTGTCTGTTGCAGTGAAAGGGTTAAGTAGAAGTACCCAACTGTTTTGTGAAGAAACGAGAAGACTAAATAAAATTAAAGCAGCATTTTATCTTCAAGGCTCTTAGTTAGTACAGCTGATAGCAGCTCTAGGAACACAGAATCCGCGGGTGAAACACTGGATTTGAAGGTGTTGCCACCGTTAAACTGTACAGCGCGTTGTCAAAAGCAAACTAACTCTATCATAGTCCAGGGTCAAACAGAGTCACAACCTTTAGCGCTTTCATGTTATTCGACGACCGGACACTTCAAGCCGCCTTTCATTGACTTGATGGTTAGTGAAAGGAGAAGTGCACATTACAACCTGGTGGACAATCAGACGTAGTTTGATGCTACGTTGGTTTGAAATAATGAATGCTGCTTAAAAAGTTTCAGTTCCGGTCACTGACCCGATGTTTCCACACTCCTGTCTGGCGTCCTCTTCAGATGGTTGGATATTTTGGAGGTTTTTTATTTTTTTGATAAGAAAATTCGAAACACACCATCGCGAGCCGAGTAGATTGTCTTTTTTGTCCAACCCATGCTAGGACGTTCATGGTACCACAGCCTGAACAGGTCACTAAACCAACCCTCGGTAGTGTGCGTGGAGAGAACCGATGAAGTAAACTGTTGTGTACATGCTGTGTTCGCTTTTGCTGATAACTCATGCTCTCCTTGAAGGTTCCTAGGGAGCTTCCCGCTTTGCTAAAAGTCAAATGTTTCCAAAAAGTTCAGTCGAAACAGAAACGAACGCTTTATTCCATGTGGAAATTTTCCGGAGTAAGTGTTTCCCCTCCCCAGGTGGTCCCCTCTGAATGGTTGGGCCGGTCTGACCTGAACGTGTTGTTCCAAAATTCTTCTTTCATGCAGTACCACTTTCCATAAGCAAAGGTTGCTTGAAACGTAAATGGAAGACTTCGGTACTGTTAAAAAGTTTTATCGAACGATTTCGTATCATTTTCATTAGACTACTCCAGTCTTCGAAACAGTGCTGGCAAACACAGCTGAATCGCGAGTAGAGGATCTGAAGGATGGGGGGACTTGGACCCTCTTCCCAGCTCTCTTCATTCTTTTCTCGATTGCCCTGAGGGGCATATAATTCATGGTGGGCCACCACATATAGTGTCAACAGGGGTATACAAGGGTATACTTTTGTAAACCCTTGTATACCTCTGTAAACACTATATATGGTGACTATATGGAAGCCTACCATGAATTATATGCCCCCTGAGGGTCCTCCACGAATCATCTGAGTATTTGGAACAGGCTATTTACGTTTTTCATTTCTATTTGTCTCTGGGTTGTCAGTGTGGCATAATGAAAGGCACGCTAAAACTTGGTTTAGAATTCATCGTAAACAGAAGCTCGTCACTTGACGGGCTCGTTAATTGATGGGCTCGTCAATTGATGGGCTCATCAGTTGATGGGCTCATCAGTTGAGGGGCTCGTCACTTGACGGGCTCGTTAATTGATGGGCTCGTCAATTGATGGGCTCATCAGTTGATGGGCTAGTCAATTGATGCAAACCATAGTAGAGTAAATACATCGTTAGTAGATGCTCAAACAAACTCCGGATTAGTTAACAGGTCGTGTATTTTGGGTTCTCTGGGTGTGATAAGGGACAGTTTCTCTTTATTGCTGAAATCAGCTGAGAACGTTAGGGCCATGCTTTGAGTTTGTGCAGCTTGCCTAATTTCATCTCTAAAGCGTCCCATGTCGACCTTGATTTGTACCCGAAACAAAAAGGGAATGTTTCATCCTACGGGAGAAAAGTGAGGGGCATTTGCATCCGGCTAGGGTTGGGTAAGTTTACCCAACACCCCTAACTCTCTCCCATAGTATCTGTGGAGAACACTGCATTGAAGAGGTTTTTCTTAGTTAACCGACTTTTAGAAAGAAACTCTTCTCTTTCAGACATTCTCTTTATCATGGCTAGAGATCAAATTTATTGCTCTGTTTTCAACCTGATTACACAAAAAGTCAAATTGCGTAGTATACAAGTATTCCTTACTTAGGTAGAAGAGGTGAGAACGCATAGCTAAGAGAAAAAAATATTTTCGGTACCAGTGATATGACAAACAAAAGAGCTTTCTGGAATACTAATTATTTACACTTTCCTCTTTAGAAACAACACTGTTAAGGAAATCAACAATTCGCTCATTAAACACAGGATCCTTATCCATTGTCTTAAAAAACGCGTCCTCCATGCGTCCATAACACCGTCGAAGTTCATTCCAAGAGAACCCCCCACGGGGATCATAGCTAGAGGTCCAAGGAAGCCAAGCTGAACACATATTGAGACGTTCAAAAAATGTAACGGCAATATCCACTGCTGTGATAGCTTTGAGAGAGTCACGCACTTCTCCTAGTCTTGCATCATGTAACGCGGCTTCAAGAACAAATTCCGCCAGTCGGCAACAGTCATTGCTTCCAGTACGCTTTTGAATGTTTCGAGCGCCGGTGTGGAAATCGAGAAAATACTTCGGTCCGTAGCGAAACTGATCGAACTGCGAATCAATTTTGGCGCGAATGGTTGACACCAGGGATACGAATGTTTCCATAGTGATACCGCGATCCTGGAAGTCAGTTTCTCCAATTTGGAAAATCTTCCTCAGCAGAGCTTCTCGGCTCAGGCTTCCATAGCCGCGCAGATCGTTTGCGAGTAGAATACTGGCGTAGACTGCATCTGACATATTTTCAACTGGGCAATCCTTTTCCTGGCTCATGTAGAAGCAATAAAGAATATTTGCCGCACTGAAGTACACATCTTGACTGACATCCAAGAGTGAGATTGACAGGCTTAGTTGACTGATTATCGCGAAGTACGTTTTTCGTCGGAGTGGAATCTTCCGTGGTTGCGAAAAGAGAGCTTCCTCCGCCTCTATGGCTCTCTGGAATTTTGTTTTCATTCCGCTGGAAGCTGGAATCAGCGGCGGTAGGCGTGATCGCTTAGCAGTCACGGAAACTCCTTCAAAATCAAACGCTCTTCGTTTTCGATGTCTCTCCATCGTGATAAAGTATTCAAAACAAAACTTTGCTACAAGAAACTGATTGTTTCGTAACAAAGTACGAAAGAAAATTTAGCGCGCGCCTGCTAAATTCCAGGCGCGCGCACGCAAGAAATGCCTAACCTCATCCCACGGGAGTTGAAACGCCACTGTGTAATGGCGCATGTCCTAACTGAACTGTCCTGCAATCAAAAATATTTTGTGAAAAAAAGTGTTTTTACTCGATTCTGCAAGCAGAGCAGTTGACTCATGCACACAGGCGTGAGCCTCGGGCATAATTCGTGAGAGTTGCCAGCCGTATACGTTTAGCAGGGCCTCAGTCCTCAGATAACAGGCGAATGCCAGATTCCTTCATTAAAACAAGCCAAACGTGCAGCTCCACATGTGTGTCGTCAGAATAGTGAGAAAAATGCAAGTCTGATGTCAGGAGTGTGTTTATGAACCAGTTATCACCAATAGAATGGTGCATGGCTGTTGACTAAAACATGTCATTTCCTTGTATTAATAGACCTTACTCACTTGTACATTTTGTTTTCCCACTACAGATTATGTGATGATAGTCAGGAGATTTGGCCTCTGTCTTGTTCATTAAAAATAGTGCAGGCAGACATATTCATGCTTGCATGCATTCTTTTTAATGAACAAGACAAAGGACCAAATCTCCAGAGTATCATCACATAATCTGTACTGGGAAAACAAAATGTACAAGCGAATAAGGTCTATTCTATGCCGGAATTATTAGAGAATTTCCCGGTTCCAATTCTCTGACGGGAAATAACTGCAAAAACGAGAAAGGAAACTATTTGTTCTTAGTTTTTTATGATAAACTGAAAATAACACCAATAACAGAAAAGATCTATCGGTGCCAAAGACCTACTTTAACCACGAATTCTACCTCCTTATAATTACGTTTCCTAGCTTACTGGACATTATTTTTTTCGCCTTTTCTCTTACAAAAAACACACAGAAATTAGTTGCCACTTTAAAAAGGACAAGGAGTTATAAACTCGTAATCTAATGCTTACCGCTATTTCCGACGCAATCTAATAAGCCCCCAAGCCCAGTTAAGTCCCCCAACAACCATTAACGCGATTATAATAAATACGCAACTCGGTGCGCTCCATAGAGAATTTACACTTTGATGATTAATCTATGTCAACTATCAAAATATTGTCTATAAGAGAGAAGGGGGGGAGGGGGGTTGGGGAGGAATATGTCCCAGTGTGGCTGAAACATTGTCCAGTTTGACCAAAAGAAAGGTTTACAGTCTCCTTTTTAGGGAGTACAGAAATGTTTTTTTTTAAACTGCAACATTCTACAATATTCTTTTAAGTATGTATCATCTTGTTTTATTGCACCATGGTACACATCAGCTGGCCTCTAGCTTCATTCGCCTTTTTGTTTCTCAGCGACACAGTTCACGCATGCTCAGCTCATTGAAAGTCAGCCCGGTAAGCCTGACTACCAGCGTCACCATGCCAACATAAGACAGGTGATTCATAAAGCTGGATGACCTGATTGGACGTGTCAACTCAGCTGAGTTTCACACTAACTGTGTGTTGGCTTTGGTTGGCTCATTTTATCCATACAAAAAGACCCTCGGGGAAAACCCTGGAAGATCAATTGATTGAACGAGGCCTTGACAATCCACGATTCTTTTAAAATGTTGTCTGACTCCTAAAGTTGTTTGAGGTTTCCCTCTTGCAATTTACCAACAGGTTTTACCCATCTTCACTTCTTTTAAATACTTTACATTTTTTTTCTCTGTCCTTTTAGGAGCTTATAAAGTTAATCGTCCTCTTCGCTATGTCAGCGATCTAGCTTGAAGGTGTTTGTTGAAAGTGTTCGTTTCTGGTGAATTAATTGCACGAACCAGCTTCTTTTAAGTCTGCAAGTGGCTTAATTAATTTTTGAGTTCATCTAAATTTTTATTAAGCAACAATGACAGTCGCAAGAGGATTGCGAAGGACACAAATGGGTCACTGTTTTTCTTCTTCTTCGCCAGGTCTCCCGCTGTTTTGCTTGCCAGTCTGCGGTGTTCCGTATTAACCATCGTCGGAATCAGCCGAGTCTTCCTCGTCTCCGTCGGCAATGTCCGGCATTGGGAAGCGCAAAATAGCCGCTACCCCGGATAGTTGACCAAGCTCTGCAAAATGAACAAATACAAACGTTTTATAATGCAAACACCTTTCACAACTGGGTTGCCCGCTTCCTAGTAAAACTGCTTTATTTCCTTAAACACAACAGATGGCTATTTTTCTGTCAACCAATAGGCTAAAAGATACAATAAAAACTTGCTCTCAATCTGGGCTCTTCCCCAGGCTAGCTCAGCCTTCAGTTTGCATCACTTGTCCTAGCAATGCGCAGGATGTTTGTCCCGAGAACCTACCTTGCAAGCCTAGCTTCCACGAGTCTTCTAAAGCTCAATGGTAGAGCGTCCGAGGTCGTAATCGGGAAGTGATAAGTTCGATTTCTGTTGGGAGAACTTGGATTTCGTTATTCCAAGTTTTGTCTGAGAAATGCTGAAAAATTACAGCTTTTGTTCAATTTTACTAGTATGTTACTCTATGAAGCAAAACAGATTATAGAGCTTTTTTTTTGAAGTCCCAGTTATTCGACAGAAAAGAGAGATGAGTCATGTAAAACGTTGATCCTTAAACTTGCAAATACAGGGATTCAGAAAGCGAATGCAGACGATCAACGTTCCAACAAACTACACAGCCAAGCAACTCAACAGTAAACCAACCAATCAGGACTGAATGTTTGACTGACTATCGTTTAGATTTTAGGATCTTAGACATCTTATGGAAATTTTACTGTACCTGATGAAATTTTTACCGTGTATAAATAATGATTAAAGATTAAAGGTTATAACTGACTCGCATCTCACTGCTGGTCTGTCTGTGTGAAAGGTCTGTTAGTGGTCACTTTACATCAAAATTCCTTACATTACTGAAAGTGTTTAACACGATTGGGTTTAAAGCTGAAAGCTTGTGGGGTCGTGTGAAAATAATTACAATGTAGAACTATATTAAAAATGGGATAACAATACTGAAAAAAAAAACACTACTATAACAATACTAATTATACAACTACCTCTAAATCCAATATTGGCAACTGTCCAATTTTTCTTAAATTGGACACCTATCCAATTTAAGAAAAATTGGACAGTTGCCAATATTGGATTTAGAGGTAGCTATATAATTAACAAATAACACGACTCCGTGCTTGTCCAATTAAGAAAATGTTGGATTCCAAAATTCCTTGGAACACCAAATTGGACTCGGCCTGCGGCCTTGTCCAATTTTGGTGTTCCTCTGAATTTTCTCATCCAATATTTTCTTAATTGGAGAAAATATTGGATGAGAAAATTCAGGTGTTCAGGTGAAAATTTGGTGTTCCTCTGAATTTTCTCATCCAATATTTTCTTAATTGGACAGCATGGAGTCCTATTATATATACTAATCATAACGATAACAAAATTCTCAAATCTGATTGGCTATCAACTGTCCTGATTTCAGCCCTAATAGGACAGTTTAAATAGGACAATACGCGTTCATGCCTAAGTAATTGGATAGTACGCGCCATCACGCGCGCGCTTACATGGCTTTTGTTTTTCACTGCTACCACTAATTCTACTAATTCTACTAATACTTGTACTAATTGGGGACACCGTAAAGCACAAATGAAATCAAATGAAATCTTAATATTCATGACGTATGTCAGAATAAGCCAATCATATTTAAATATTCATGACGTATGTCAGAATAAACCAATCATATGCTTGCAACCCGTGCAACCCAGCCGCACGCATCAACCAATCACAGAGCATGATACGAGAAGTGCGTAACACCAACCGCATTTGGGCAGCCACCCCAAACGACCAGTCCATGATGGCAAAATTATCTTAAAGGACCTTGAAGTACAGGTCCAGTATGGCGCATCTGCTCAACAACGTACTCCTTTTCAAGAGGTTCAGCTTCAGGTTCATCTGTGAGATGATGTGACCAGGAAAGCGTGTCATCGATGGTAACGAACAAAAGACGAGTGTATTTCACGCACTCGATTCGATCCTCTCTAATGGTTGCAGAATTGGGCGACCCGATGGGCGGTTTTCTCATCAAAAGCATAGCTTCGCATTTAGCCGCGCAAGAGGTTAAAGAGTTCTCTAGGCACCAACTGTCCAGTTCAGATAAAGCTTTATTTGGAGAAGTCAGTGTACTGTGGACAGTGTCCCCAAAGCAATAAATGGTGGTGTAATTCAGTTTTATCGTCAAAGCTATTATAATTGTTATTATTTTTTTGTAAACGGTCAATAAGTGAGACTTCAGCGTTGGATTGTAGATATGCACCCTTTTTACATAACGTATTCAAGATTGCATTTAAGTCATTACTTATCTAAGTTCTATAAAAGGTCATCGATTCGCTAACAAAATCAGTTATGTACGGCAAGCACTTACGTTCACCGGAGACATGCAGACTTGAAAACATTCTGTAACAAGACAAGAATATTGGCCAAGTGAATGGAAAGCACAAAACAAAAAAAGCTGCCCAAAGTTTCATATACGGTAAACTGTTTAACTCTGGCTAGAACCATATCGACGCACATATTTGATATGATTTAACACTCTAGTTTACAATGTCTACTAATTGCATAGTGCCAGCAAAATGTGCTTCGAAGTAAAACTAGAAAAAACTGTTAACAAAACTTTACCACAGCAGTGTTTTAGTGTTTCTGTGAGCAAAGCCGAATAGGGTGTGGAATCAGACTCCACATCGTAAGATTCCGGACCTCTCGCGAGCAAATCAAAGCGTACGGTTCAATGCCGACCGCAAAAAAAGACTTTTTCGTACGTTAATTGACTTCCGTAACTGTAATTAATCTCAAATAGATAAGAAAAAAGCGAATATTACCTCGTACATCCAAAGATGTTGCAAACACAATATTTCTTGAAGTACATTAAGGGTACGTTAAAGCCACAAATTTGCGCACTAAGACGACAGTGGTAGAAGGGATAAGACCCTGTTGCTACCAAAAAAAAAAAAATGGAAAAATAGAGCTCAAAAGCCAGCAGCCATGGACAGCTGTTTCGGCCTTGTTAGGCCTCATCAGCATGGCACAGATAGCACATGAGCTATGATGAATATCAGGGTGATGAAAAGTGGTAGAGGTGTGGGATGTGGCTTGAGATGGAGATGTCACAAAAAAAAGTTTTTTGATAGCCACAGGGTCTTATCCATTCTACCACTGCCGCCTTAGTGCGCATGCGTTTACTTTAATATACCCTTACTACACTTTGACATTGTCATCTTAAACCACATCCCACAACCCTACCACTTTCCATTACAATATTTCTTGAAACTAACACTGATACAGGGGAACATTTTCGGAGTTTTTTTCAGGGAGTAGTGAGATATCGAAGGTTGCTAAGAACTTTGTTTACAGAGCTCTACTTCATACCAGTTGACCTGCCTAAATGACCACTTTTAGATTAAGGCTTTTCAGGGGCACTGTCGTAAGTAAACTCTGTAATATAGCAGTGATCTTACTTAACATCGCCGCCATTATCCTTGACGCTATCCACCAGTTTGACATATCTTTTTCGTGTCGTCAAATCACTTGACCTGAAACAACAAAAATATAAATGAGTTATTGAATACAAGTGAGGTCAAGGTATATATCTTATTGACCAAGCGCGAGGGCCGTAACGAGAGAATATCGGCCCAAGGTCTTGATAACACGGACCGAGCGCAGCGAGGTACGTACAAAAAACACCAAGAGCCGGTATTCTCCCGGTACGGTCTTGAGCAAGCTTGGTTATTAAGAGATTTATTACACGACTCAACGAAAACTGTTGTGTTCTGAAAAAATGCTGAATTGAAGATTCATAGAAAATGTTTGTATTTCAAGATCAAAACAGGGATTTCAGGAGATCAGAGAGATTTTTCTAGCTATCCATTCAGGTGTTTTGCATTTACTTGCGTTTGCCAAAGAATGTTCATACTTTCCGCCAGCTTGAATTGAAAGACGAAAATCTGACTATTGAATTACGCGGGATCATTCGGGACATTACCCGGTCCAATGCTGGTAAAATATTGGCCCTCGTAGAACCACAAATGAAGAAATCTGATTGGCTGGTTTTCGGACTACTTTAGTCGTGTTATTCAAAATGTTGGCTAATAAGAGCCAGCGGTAAGCATCAACATTCAACTGAACGAATTTCCAAAAGTTGACATAATTACAAATGGAACACTACATTTTGGTTCGACGTCAAGAATAATTTCCCAGATGAACAGGAATTCTGAAGCGATAACCCTATTCTCTAGATGGAATGTTCGGAATTAAAATTCGCGTTCCATGCATCGCTGTGCATTCTTTGCACCAGTTCTAAGCCTCTTAAATTTTCAGGGCCAAGACAATTTCAAACTTTGATAGTGTTCAAATGGAACACAATTTCCTAAAATGAAATTCCCAACGAAAAATTTAGATTTCTTAATCCATTGGCGGACGAACGAAACTTAAAAAAAAAGAACTCAAAGCTATACTCAATGTTCCGAACGCTACGAAGACGCGCGATTTCTTCCCTTTTGGAAACTTTACTGTAGGAATCTAACTTTAACAAAGTATCAGAAATAACTGATAAACTTGACGTTCTTGTGTTCAAAACACAAAACACAGAGTTTTTCTTTTCGACAGCTACTAACACACAATGTCCTAGGGACATATACGTAATTCACCTGAAGAGTTCGTCAGTGACAAGCAGGGTTTCCACAGCCATTGCTTCATTGGCTTTCTCCACGTGTGCGATGCTACAAGAAAACGTAATTACAAAAATGACGTGTTCACTTGACGTCACGGCAGCCATGTTGGAGGAGAAAACAAAGACACGGCGGCCATATTGGAGGAGAAAAAAATTATTTGGGGAAATGAACTCTATTTTTATGTCAATTCTTTCTTTTGTTTCTGTAAACCAATATGGCTGCTAGTCACGTGCGCGAACACTCTCCATACAGTCAAACCTGCATTTAGCGGACGCCCCTTGGGACCCATACTAGTGTCCGCTTAATGCAGGGTGTCCGCTAAGAACAGGTTCACTTAGAATTCGTCTTAGAATTCTCATTATAAAAGGCCTTGAAAGGGTAAAAAGCATTCCTATGAACGTATGACAACTCTGAAATACTGTATTTCCATAAACATTGACAGACATGTTACTGGAGTATTCTGAGTATCACGGAAGGTAGGATCTTTCACTGGCCATCAGTAAAATTAATGACTTCCTTCAAATCAGGTGACTAGGTACACGAATTTCCTGTTTGACATACAATTGTTTTCTCATCAAATTCACGTATTCATCATTGGATTCCTTTTTATAATCGGATGGCTAACAAAGATATTTCCTGTTTCTTCCACAAATATGCCACAACTCTTTTGTCGGTAAAGTTAAATGACTTATCCTGTATTAAAACAGGCATCCTTTTTGCAGTGTCCATTTAATACAGGTTTTTAACAATAGAAATTACCATAAAAGTCAAGTTTAACGTGTCTGCGTCCGCTTAATAGAAGTTAAATGCAAGTTTTCTTTACAGTAAATATGTAAATGGGAAAATGCATAGGATTTAGGCTGCTGTCCGCTTAATAGTGGGTATGCTCTCTCTTGACATGGGGTCCGCTTAAAGGTTTGACTGGAGTTCACGATATATATCTGTCTGATATATATCTCCGCGAAGGACTAACGCTCGAAACGTCAGCACCTCCCTTTTACCGTACGGTGGTATAACTTACTCAATAAATTAGTTTGATTTACTCAGTTTCTAGTATATCTGTCTGAACTCGACAAAACATATTCGTTGGGTTATTGCTTGAAGACAACGGGTTTAGGCTCATTGCAGGCAATATACAACACAAAAGCCTTTCTAATATTCTCTAGAGTGCGCAATATGCAATATGGCGCATTTCCAGCGAGCTACCTAGAATTCTAATAAGCATAAATATTTGTAAAAAAAATTGCATATTGGTCACCTATGGAAGTAAAAGCGATAGTACTATAGTAACTTTACAAACCCGTAATACGCTTTGTCCGGTTCTACTTGCAGCATAGTGAAAAAAGTGTTCAAGGCCTTAACTTCCCCTGCCGCCTACAAGATAAATGATGGTGAAATTTCATATAAGTGATATACAGAGGACAGTGCGGTGCCCTGATGAGTTACATGAAACAGAAACTGGCGTTACACTAAACTAACTAAAAAAATCGTCCACCACGAAAGAACGGAACAACCACGTTGTGATAAAACAAGCAACACCAAGGTACAGTACTGTACAGAGACTTTTCCACAGAAACAAAGAGACATTACAATCACACTGCAAAGTACAACAAATAGAACCAAGTACACAACTGTTCAGCAGCTTTCCAAACAATGGCCGCACAGTGTGGCTTGATCAACGAATAAAACAAAAAAAAGGACCACACTGTACAGTTAACGCAAGAGTACCACACTCACTGTTTAGTAGCTTTCCAAAGAATGGTCACACTGCATGGTTTGATCCAAAGATGAAAAAGTTAGAACAACACTGTATAGTAAAACCAACTGCCACAGTATATTACCCATGGACACAATGAGCATTCTCAGGTTCACAAATGAATTTACAGACTTGAGCTACATCAGAAAAACATCCAAATACCTTGGTGTCTGCAAGTCTTGCGGTTACTACTGGGTCAGCTAGAACTTCTGTAAATAACAAGAAATATAGTGTCAAGTTTACCCATATTAACAGACAGCTTGATAAATGACAAAGCAAATGAACAAGGTGGCATCTGTAAGTCTACATAATGATTGTTCAAATTGTGACAGCTGTGTTTTTAATATCACAAATCTCATGAAAGTCATAAGAGAGGCACAATTCAGTGGACACACTCATAATACCAGTGCCATAAACAAAGCCTGGCCATTACTGGGGAAATCTTCTCAAAGAGAATAGAAAAGAAGGTGGTCCAAGGCTAGTTTTGTTTAACACAAGACTTCCACTAGCAAATGCAAAATTATGCCTCAGTAAGTCACTGTATTTTCTGGTCTTTTCTGTTAGCTGCATGAGCAAACTAACCTTTCAGAGAATGTTTATGCCCTGACGAGGAATGAACCTAGACAAACAACAGAAAAAAAGTAAATTGTTATGGAAAAGATTGTTATTCATTGTGGTAACTTTAATGATAACATAAATTAGTTTTATGGTCTCACCACGGAGTCACTTGGGTGGTGGTCGTGACGTTTCAACTGCTTACTACTAGTCTTCTTCAGGCGATGGGGTCGACTGTTCCCAGTGCAGCATTATATATCACATTGGTCTCCTGTGATTGGTGCATTTCGATCCGGTCATTGTTTCTCTTCACCATGTTTTGCTAAGGTGCCCGCTGACTTGCTGTACACTTGTTTTGATGCTTCATGATTGTCTGCATCCATGCTTCCGGTATTTTGATTCCATTGTCCCCGTTGATGTTGTTAGGGTTAAGTCTTATATGTATTGCCTCCTTTACCTTTCTTGTATGCCAGTGAGTGTCCTGATCAATAAACCAGGAACAGTCGACCTCATCGCCTGAAGAAGACTAGCAGTAAGCAGTCGAAATGTTGTGACCACCACCTAAGTGACTCCAACCTGAGACTGTCAAACTAATTAAAAATTAAAAAGTAAGTTTATCACTATAGTTAAAGATACTGTAAGGATACTGTCTCTCATGATAAGATGTGCGTCTTTACTGGTAGAAAACAGGAAAAAGTATCATAACTTAAGACCTACTTTCTAAACTACATTTTTTTTAATCAGAAAGATATCTTGAATGACAGGTAGACTGCAGTAAGCAGTCGAAATGTTGTGACCACCACCTAAGTGACTCCATCCTGAGACTGTCAAACTAATTAAAAATTAAAAAGTAAGTTTATCACTATAGTTAAAGATACTGTAAGGATACTGTCTCTCATGATAAGATGTGCGTCTTTACTGGTAGAAAACAGGAAAAAGTATCATAACTTAAGACCTACTTTCTAAACTACAGTTTTTCAATCAGAAAGATATCTTGAATGACAGGTAGACTGCAATTACTGTTATAATCATTATGTAGTAGTGACTTTGCCGATGTTTTGAGTCAGAAGAACAAAACTCCCTTTGTTGGTTGATATGACTGATGGCTTGTGACCATTACACGCATTTTGCAAGGTACCCACAGATTTATGAAAAGTTTAATTTGTTCTATACCCTGTAAAAAGTGAACATTGGCCTACTTCAATATTGCAGCCATGGCATGGTGTCTATACGCAAGGTAGAGTTCAAGCACAATGGGGTACTTCCCCTGAAAGGACGAAGGCCACTCCTATCTCCAGCATCCCCCAAATCAACAGAGAAAAGGAAAGTTTGACTTTAACAGGACTGGGGTAGACTTTCCAAAAGTTGACTAAATGAAATTTTCAGGACTGACAGGAAGAAGAATAAAAACAGCAAACCAAATGAACAAGGAAAGGTCTAGGAAGGGGCTACAAGTTAACAGTGACCCAGATGCTCATGAGTTGTGCAACGCTCCCTTCCAAAAAAACAACAGTCTATCCCACAATTGATCAGGTATTCATTTGCACACCAAAACAAACTTGGACTTGTTCTCTGAGAGAGTTTTCCATTCATTCTTGACAGCTTGTTGAAACATATAGTCACAGAACTGATCCTTGGGACAAAAAAGAAAAATGATCAGCATGCTAAGAACTAATTTCTACTTTATACTAGTCCAACAATAGACAAAACGTGTAATTCCTCTTAACACCTTGAAGCTTAATAAAGCTTAATTTACTGGGATATATTGTCAACTGCTCAACTAGACTGCAAGGTGCCTAGCAATTTATCTTTATTTTTTCAGATTTGGCAAGGTTACAGGTTTTTCTTGCACTATAGTTTAAGGGAGATAGTTTTTAACCCTTTCACTCCCAAGGGGTCTCCATTTGACGAGTAAAATCGTCTGGCGTTAGACAGAATAAAATCTATAGTCACTCTTGGGAGTGAAAGGGTTAAAAGGCTGTGTGATCTCTCTTTTCCAGAAGTAACTTTCCTGTTCCATTTGTGATTGAAGAGGTTGTGCCAAACCCAGAGGTAAGTATGAAACAGCTTAAAGCATTTCTAAAGAAGAGTCTGTCCAGATCAGGGCATATCAAAACCACAAGAAACACACCCACCTTGACGAAACCTGGACTGGCAACCAACACACATTTGACCACTGTTAAGACAAAACAAAATTATAATAACCTTTGCTGAAATCAAGCCAAAATCTACAGAGATAAAGTCTTACTAGTCAGTACTCAGAAGTGCCCTGTTCACAAAACTACTATCGTTTCTCTGGCTTGAGCCATATAGCAACAAGTGATAATGCTACAGATTAGGTTTGCATCGTGAGATTAGAAAAATTCTGATACAAAATGTTTTGGACAAAGTGGCTTCAAATTCTAGATATTTGTTCAGAATAATAAATAATAAATGAAGTAGGCAGGGCAATAATGTAGCAGTATATGTGATAATAATTAAGATCCTATGGTCTGGGGTAAAACCACAGGTGATTTCATTGTGTTATTCCCTTGGGGAAGGCACTCTTCCCATGCAGGTGTCTAATTTTTTCATCTGCCTAAACTTGGCTTACATGAGCCTCTACCAATAACAAGAGCAAAATATGCCATGTTCTGTGTACTTTACTCACCTTCAAAGTTGATATGCCTCAAAACACCTTGTATAATTGCATCATAGAACTTAAGCAAACCCTGAAAGTTGAAAAAATGTCATGTCGATTTAAAACCATGTTCATACAGGTGTTACAGACCTGGCATAAATTAAAATATATCTTCGGTTCCACACCCTCTTAGTGCCATGTCAAAATATTTGTTTCTGCCGCTTGTTGCTGATTCACAAGTTTGTAAAGAATTTAGACATAGCCACCAGCCTACTCAAAACATAAACATCACAATGATGTTTTACCTTATCGTGTTGACTGCAAAACCCTTTCCTTTTCCTTGGAATGTTCATATCAATCTTTGCACGAACAATTGTCATACTTGATGTGACTAAGAAAATATAGCAAAGACCTGAAAAGATCACAAGGAATAAGGAAATCAGGTAATGTGAGTGTCATGATAACACACAACAGATTCCAGATACACTCAAAAATTGAACAAAGCCAATTTAAATATAAGCATGCTCTTAGTATTCTTAACCCTTTAAGCTCCAATAGTGTCTTTATAGATTTTACTCTGGCTAACGCCAGACGATTTTACTTGTCACAGGGAGACCCCTTGGGGCTTAAAGGGTGAATACTCTCTCTCTGTGTCTGAAAAGATTAGATCATACCTGAAACATTAACAACTTGAGCCAGCTGCACTGGCATTATTGACTGACTTCAAATTAAGCCTGCCTTTAATAACAGTCCATCTATCCGTACACCCACCCACCTTCATGTAGCAATATGGCTCCCAGGTCTGCATGTTGTGTTGGATCACAAGCCATGTCTATACAACAATGAATGACCAATATTTTGTATGAGAAATTTATACCACGTACAGATTTGATTTTTCCAGTAAAGGCAATACCAAGTACAGTAACTGATTAATCCTTAGACTCCCAGACATTATCAACATCCAGCTTCTTGATAAAATGTCAATAAACAGTTGAGTAAGAGATGCAGCCATAGAGAAAATACCCATACCCACCTTATGGCAGGCTATTGGTAACCCCAAGTGGGAAGGAATTGTTAAAGGCAAATATTTCCAGTGGAAGTATAGATAAAGATAACTTAACTAGTTTGAAGGGGTAGGTGAAGGATGAATAAACTACACCCTTAATAGGAGGAGTATGAAGCAATGCAATTGCAGTTCAGAAAGCAATACCCGACACTAAATTTGCCAAAATAAAAAAATTGATGACAAAGAATAATTATTCCACAGCACTTATACTGAGAAGACACACTACTTAGACATTGGCAGCAAAAGTATTTAATTGATCACCATATTCACCTAACTGAAATACAATGACGTGTACGATACATGTCATTGCTGTGGTGAATTGTTATTCACATCTTTTCAATGAAATGTTTGATAAAGTCTATCCAACACCAAATCAAGTAAACTAACAAGTAAAAAGGTTCATTCTATGGCTCGTCCCACAAGCGGAAAATGTAAAGCAAATTGTGAGTTCTGATTGTCTACCCAAGTCCTTTCCCATTTAGAATTTCCTACTTTGTTCCATAAAACAAAACAAAACAAAACAGGCATATAATAGATCCTACATCAACCAAGCTTATTTGGTCAAAATCTCATATGCATGACTCTTGCTGGGCAGATTTGCAATGAAAATAATAAAAGCAACATAGTTTAATGCCAGATAACAATTTTGGGCACTCCAAAGGGTGATACTATGTTGTGTTAGAAAATAAGTTAATTTACTACTTAGTTAACGCTAATTAACACAACAATGAGTGTGTGACAATTTAATATTTTACTGAATAGTAGAGAAAACCCATGCCGCAACCTTACCAACTCTGTCCAGTGCTATTATGTCCCAATACTCTTTTATAAGATTGAACTTTCTGTTGAGCTCCAAATCAATGGTGTGATAGGCACCCATCTGTCAAAAAATAAAGCAACATAGAGTCTGAGATCTGTTTTCACATGGGCATTTCAATTGAAACCCAACTTTTGAGGCTTGAAAAAGAAATTCTAGTAATGTCTTGTACATTTTCTTTAAAATTTTTTACAATTCGTGCTGAAGATAATAACAGTTGAATCCATTAGTATTCCTTACTTTAACATACTGGTTCTCCTCCACATTACGTCCCTTGATTCTCAACACACAAGCTTGGGTGTCAAAATCAATTCCTTCCACTGCTATTGTTAATGTTGTCCGTACTTTGTTGCTACTCACTGAACCTGTAGCAGATTCTGTCTGAACACGTCTGAAAACATCCAAACAAAAAGATGACTGGTATGATTTGAGTGCACTAACTTAAACTCGATTGTAAATGATGACAACAACTGGTACCTCTTTTCTGGCACTAAGTTTGTTGGAGAGTAAGTAATGTGTTCCTTTGGTCAATACAATAAGAAGAACTATTACTATTATTACTGTATTATTCCAGAGTTACAAATGAATCCCAAGAAATTGTAAAGCACATATTCCATACACTTAAGTTACAAGCAGAGTAATATAAAGTGAAATATGAATATAAATATGAATATAAAGTGAGATATGTATGTGTAATCAAATGGTGACGAGTGAAATTAGCGAATAATTTCACCCGCGTTTTGTCCAATTGTCCAAGGATTTGGCCAAAACGCAAGTGAAATTATTCCGTAATTTCACGAGTTCACCATTTGATTACCTATTAATATTTTGGGTGACAAATTACATTCACAAGAAGCGATTTTGGCTGCGTCGGAACGGTTGCCATGGCAATTTTGTAATTTCACATGTGAAATTATAAATTAACGCTGAAATTTCACGCCAAAATTAAGGAGTAATTTGTCACCCATGATATTAACTTGTAACGCAAACAGAGATGTCATCAAGCCCACACACTCACCCACCTGATAGTGGTAGCCCTAAGGCGATCACCCACAGCTATCAGATTGTATGCATGCCACATGTCCTCTGCTTCATCAGGTACAAGGACCACATACCTAAAATGTGCCAAGAATGGCTAACCATCATCATTATTATCATTATAATCATCATCATTATAATCATCAGCATTACAACTAACAGCATTTGTATTTTGTTTTTAGGCAATATCTCTATAGTCTGCAAGTATTTAGATGTACATAGTGTTATTGACAAGGCTGAACATTGAATTAAATTACTAGTACTTTATTGGGAGATTTTGAACACAACTCATAGAAATCGCTGTTCAGATTGATCCTGTAATCTGATGTTGAAAACTGATGACTTGAAATGAGCTGGTTGAAATTAGATAACATGAATCAATTCAGATGAGTTGCTTTGACTGGTGCTAAAGAAGGTGCGTGAAAATTAAAAATAGGGATACATGACTGGAGCTGGAATGCTAACGTTGCACATTTTAGTCCTACATACAGCACCATCTTATCAATTCTTAAGTATTAACAAAATACAGATCATGTTAATGGTAATGTAATAATAATTATGGCAAGAAGATGTGGAGCAGTTTTCATTCCACTGATGGAGAAAATGATGTGAATAATTTGTTTGGCTAAGAGACCAATTAAACGCTAATGACCAAGAAATTGGCATTTTCACCATCACCAATTCATATAATCAATGTTGCCACTCATTAGAACCCACAACATTCCCTGACTTTTCCCTGACTTTTCACTGACCTCAAAACAATTTAACAACCACACCACGTTCCACCACGCTCTGATTAAAACGTCCAAAGGAAAACACCGATAACTAGGTTTCATCAGATTTCTCTTGCTTATTGCTTATTTGCGAGACGGCATTCACAAAGAAAGCCATCTACCAAAAAGACTGCATTTGAACAAATAACTCATTACACATCGACCACTTGTGGAATCCTGAAAATAAAATTCCCTGACTATTGACTGAGTGTAAAGAACTAAGATTTTCCCTGACTTTTTGCAAAATTCCCTGACATTGAAATATCTTTGTTTTTCCCTGACTTTTCCCTGACCATGGCAACCCTGATAATAACATATTACACATGTTTTGGGCTTATCCCCAGTACCAAAAGCTGTGAATCTCACCACTAATGTGATCATGACACGAAGAAAAAAAAACACCGAAACAATAGATCTTAGAATATAAAAAATTCCTTTAACATGCGCTGTCACAGGATTTTGTTCAGTAAATGCAGTAAAATGTGCCTTTTTCACACCATGGCAACTGGCGGCGTACGCTTTCTATTACCGTATTCGCACGTGTATAGGCCGCACTCGTGTATAAGCCGCACCCCGAGTTTTGCCATATTTCTTGAAAAAAATTCACGCGTTCTTAAAAACGCAAAGGCCTGGCGAGTGCCGAGTACTATCAAGATATTGTTATTTGATTATATGACAAAATTCATCGCGATAAATAATCTAACACAGAATGCAATCGATCGAACAAACAAAACTGTGTCAACTCGATCGTACGAAAGTTCACGTTGCGTTTCTTATGCAGTGTTTGTTGTTCTCAGACTTTGTTTTCGTTAGAAACAAAGCTCAGATGTAAGTACACATAACGGATAAATTATTTGACAGAAAAATCAATGTTTAATCTCAAATTTAATATAAAACATAAGCATACGAGACATGCGATCGCTACTTTGGTGTACTTGTACTCGCGTTGTCACAGATATGTTAACGGACATTCTGGCAATTCCACACGCGTGAATCATTTCTTTGTTATGAGAAACAGTGAGACCCCTCAGATTGTCTCTGAAGGATTTATTGACTCAATGAGGTGCAGGGATCAAACTTCAAGACATTCGTTTCGTTCACGCACAATTGTTATCGGTTGCTAAGGTTGCTGAATGAATCAAAGATGGCGGCGGATTGTTTCAACTCGCACGAGGGTTTATGCTGTGTTTTCTATGTAGTGTTTGATGTTCTTGGACTATGTTTTCATTGGAAACCAAGCTAAGTTGTAATTAAATGTAATTATCGGGTAGAAAAAGCCCATGTTGAATCTCAAATCTATTTCTAAGCAAGTCGCACGCAAGACATGCGATCGCTACTTGTACACGTGTTCTGTTAGATTCTACATACGTGGATCATTTCTCGGTTATGAGAAATATTTAAAGCCACCAGATTCAATGATTTATATCTCAGCGAGGTTCAATGATCTGACGGATGCTTTCAGGCTTCAAAATGTTCGTTTCAGCAGCGATTGACTAAAATATCAAAGCTCCATATCTGCCCAAGCCTATACACTTGTGTTGTATGAAGAATTACGTGACAACTTTAAAGGGGCTTTCACTAAATCATATGAAGATTTTAGTTATACCGTGTATAGGCCGCACCCCCATTTTGCACAAAATTTATTTGAAAAAAAAGTGCGGCCTATACACGTGCGAATACGGTAATTATATTATCTCACACACGAAAAGTCAATTGTCAATAAAAATAGCCAAAAAATAATTAGCTGAGTTCAGCACGCAAAGCATTTTACAATGTTACAACCCTGCTGGCTAAACAAAACATACTCCCAGTAGATAATTAATATTTTGAGACTGATACTTAGTAATACAAATACGAATAACAGTTGTATCACAAACACCAGAGTTAAGCTCACAGCTGAAAGTAGGTCTGCCACGGCAATTTTATCTGCCCTAAAAATACTAGAAACTTACCCAGAACTGTCCTTTTCAAAATTCTTTGCGATTAGCTTCATTTTCCAAGAAAACGTCTTCTGCCACGGACAAAACTCTGTAAAACTGGTGATAAAACTTAAGCGGAGCCCCAATAATGTGAATCGGCCGCCATTTTTGTTAAAGTAGATCCAGTCCTCTTATTTCAAGTTTATCTCCTGGGTCGTAGAGAAGCCTGTTGGTGATTGCATTTGGTTGTGCAACCTTGTAGCTTGAGCTGTAGTTTTGGTTAGAAGTTTAGAACCATGAACAATCCAGTAGCACTGAATGCTGAGGGATATATAGCTGCTAGTCCAAATGAAGCAGCTGATGGGACGACGTTTCAGGGAGTCAAAGATGTGTGAGAAATTATTTTTGGTTTGTACTCGTGAACCGAAAAGGGTAGCAACGTGCTCCGTGGCTTTGACCGTATTAACCCTTTAAGCCCCGAGGGGTCTCCCTGTGACGAGTAAAATCGTCTGGTGTTACCCAGAGTAAAATCTGTAAAGACACTGTTGGGGCTTAAAGGGTTAATATCATGGCTAACAAATTACTCCTTAATTCTGGAGCAAAATTTGAGCATTCATTTATAATTTCACATGTGAAATTACAATGTTTTTATGGCAACTTAGCTTCTCCTACAGTGCCAAAATTAAGGAATAATTTGTCACCCATGGTATCAATAGGTAATCAAATGGTATATTCGTGAAATTAGGGAATAATTTCACTTGCATTTTGTCCAAAATCTGATAATTCCCCTTCCCTAGCTGTAATTCTTAGAAGTTGGACAAAATGTACGTGAAATTTCTCGCCAATTTCACTGTTCACCATTTGATCACACATAATTATTTCATACATCAGAATGCCAGCTGATATTGAAAAATGCAGAAATTTCAATTTGATTGTTTTGAGTAGTTTGATGGGAAATTCCCCTTGTAACCTTGGATGGTGGTGCAACAAAACTTGAAATATACACACAGTGCTTTTAATACGATTTGAAGCAGGTGACTACCTGATCCAGTTAGCACCTGGCAGAGTTGACTAAAGTTCCTTTAAATTATTTGTTCATAAGCACATTAATGCAAGTATTATAGCTGGCGATTTGGAAGAGAGCAACCACCAGAGCTCCAGTGGGAGCCAGGTCTTATTGACAGCACTGACACAATTTGGGAAAGGATGGAAAGAAGACAAGTGGGAAGGGTGGGATGTTGTTTGGAATCCTCAGCAGTATGTTTGGCAAACAAAGCAAACAATGAGATAGCTGCATATCTTTTGTCAAGGTCTGGAAAAATTCAAAGTAAAACTGAAACCCTCCTAGATCCACCTTCCTTTTCTTTTTTTTTTTTCTTTTTTCACTTTCTACCAATGTTCCTTCCTGTCAAATTCAAACATTCAAAGAAAAAACGATGGCTAGATTTTTGTTTCACCCCATACTTCATGATGCATGCTGTCACTGAGTGAATGTAAGTAATATGAGTGAATGTAAATAAAGAAAAAATGTTTCATTTGCAAAAAACAAACAAAACAAAAAAATGCTGTCACTGAGTTGTTTAGGTTAATGCACATGGAAACCTTTCATGTTTTGGACGAATGAATAGATGGCTATGTGAAATGAAGTATGAGGTGATACTGAAATCAAACCTAAAGTGCTTATTATTTGTTCTTTTTGGGACATTGCAGTTTTGGGGGAATAACAATAAATACAGAAAAAGAGACTTGCAAAAGTGACCAAGAATTTGAAAGAAAGCTTGTTGGTATGTTGTGGTTAAATGATAACCTAACCTATTCTTTATATCAAGTTAGCAACTTTTCATTTGTTTTTAAGTTCTTGCCAGTGACCACTCACAGAGTCTGATTCATGTAACGCAACACTTTCAACAAGTCACTTTTCATTCTCTGCAGATGGGTTAGCTGAACATTTGCAAATCTCTTCTTTGGCAGGGAAAAATAAATTGACCTTTTAATATTACAGCTACTAGACTTTTAATGACTACATCTTTTAATACTTTCTCAAGATTTATGCTAATAAGATTAAAGCTCTTGTAATCAATCAGTCCCTTGTTTCACCCAGTGGTTGCTTACAAGCTAGAGTGCCCTCTTGTTAGCAACCAGATCTAGTTATGACTACTTTTCAGAATTCTCGAGGTGGTCTCTTACGAGAGCTTCAACTGTACTAATTGAGTCATCTAGCATTGTTCCCATCTGTTAGATGCTTCTTTTTTATCGTGTAGCATCTACATGGTATTCAGGTATAGAAAAAGCATGAGAGAAATATAGTAAGCTTTTTGTTTAATAACCCTTTCACTCTCAAGGGGTCTCCATTTGACGAGTAAAATTGTCTGATGTTAGACAGAGTAAAATCTGTAAAGTCACTCTTGGGAGTGAAAGGGTTAAATTAATATAGTTATCCTTTGTGTCTTAATGCTTGGGAGATGCTATTTATTGTGGAATAATGATATAATAATGGTAAACTTCTTTTCACAGATTCCCTGTCATATTATAGACAGTCATCTATCAGAGGAGTCTGGCTACGAATATCTATTAGAAATTCTTCATTTATTCCCATTGCTGTAAAGGTGATCATTGATACTTTCTGGTAACTACAATATCAAGGTCAATAAATATTGTTAGCCTGCAGGGGTGTTGAAGGTACATTTTAAGTGAAAGTTCTCAAGGCTGATGGGGAAGTGTTGTCAATCTTTAGGATTCATAATTATGAAATCATGTTTGTTCCAATTATGTATATAGAAGTTGTAATAAAAAGACTCTGTTCTGTTCAAGAGGTTTAATTCATAGGTTTTCCGTCTGGAACAATAAACAGACATAGGTTATGGACTCATGCAAATAAGTCATGGTTGCCTGCAATTATATTCATATAACTTTCTGCAGTATTATGTGTATAGTCAGACTATGAGGCCCTTGTTTACTTTACATTTGTTGCATCAAGCATGAATTGAATACAAGTGTGTTGGAACTGAGATTGTGATGCTGATGGTTTAAATCCTTAGGTGATAACACTGTGTTGTAAAAAATACATGCATATTCTTGAAACTGAAATTAATGGATGGGAATTGTTAGTCCCTCATTACTGAATGCACCTAGGCTGCTCATAAGATTGGGTCATTGACAATCCAATTTATCAAGTTAGTTAATTTATATTGAATTATTATTTTTATCCTGTCATCGATCAATCTAAATCTACACCGTATTATCTCATCCAGGGAAGAGTTACTACAAACAACAATATCTAATTGTAATGTACTGTACCTGCCGATGAAAATGAATGCAATTGACATAAACAGGAGACTAGTAGCTTCTGTGCCTGTTATACAGTATTCTAAAACTGCTCACTTACACATCATACTATTTTATTAAACTATTTTGATACATGTCACATTTGCTCTTTGCCATATAAAGCTGATATATCTTCTTGTTTCAATTCAGAATGGATTTGTTTTCCATCATACCTATCCAACACATATTGTACTTACGCAGTGGCTTCCTAAGAATGAACCAAACACACTTCCAAGTTTTGCCACAAGTTACATAGGTATGTGCTATTAGACTATTTAATGGCTATAATAGTATATAGCCTCATTTAAACTACCAATATGCTATAGTGTAGTAATACAAGGTATCATATCTGTTTAAACCCTGTCACTTCTAAAATCTCAATTGTATTAATCCATAAGGGTTACCGGTAGCTGTACATCCTACAGACATGATAATTTATTCAGTGGGTAATGGGATGTTAGATTCTATGGACTAAAGATTATAATAATTTTTGCTGTGCTTATGGTCAGTTATGTAACATTTTGCTTGACAATGAATCCAGTATTTGGAATTTTGAGGATGGAAAAGATATTAAAGACGGCTATAGCTGTCTGGGGAGGGGGCTTTATCCATGCAACAGGCAAGAGTTGTGATAAACAAATGGAGTTGAAGAGAAAAATTAACATATTTAGCTTCTCAGTATTTGTCCGTGGCATGTCTCTGGAAAACGTAAGGCATAAACTGCCAAAACAAAATTGCATAAAAGCTGCATTTAATGGTCATCCCTATGTAGCTCTAGTCTCTTTGCAGTGTGGAAAGTGATAAGTATCTGCTGAGTCAAAGAAACGAGACTGTAGAAATACCCTGCTCACATTAAGTGGAAATACCAAGTGTTATGAATGTACTTTTGTTTTAGGAGCTGGTGGGTTAGTAGTTAATGAACACAGGCAGGTTCTTGCAGTTTGTGAAAAATTCGCAACGAGAAAGCATTGGAAACTTCCAGGAGGAATGGTTGAAAGAGGTAACAAATAGTAGAGCATTTTGTCTATTAAAGTACTAGCACAGTTTAAAGGTCATAGTACACTTTCGACATGACTTGACATTGGAAAACACTCAGAAAAAAAGTTCCAAATGGTGGCCTTTGGCATCATTCAGTTGTAAAAATTTTTAGTTAATTATTGTCACCAAATAGATTCTACATTTATAATTTTTGTAGCCACGTCTTTTTCTGTGCACATAATTATGAAAAAAATATACAGACCAGCTGGGAAAATCGTTGATTAGGCAATAAAACCAAAGCTTGACATTCAGAAGTATCTGCTGTTGAACCAAATATATAAATATCATTTACTTATGTCTAATTGGTGATAAATCAATAGATATTTACCCTAATTTTGGTTGCACTCCAGATGAAGACATAGTTGAAGCAGTAAGAAGAGAAGTGCTGGAAGAAACTGGCATTCAGACAGAATTTGTTTCTCTAGTGTGTTTTCGTCACCTTGTAAATTTCCGTTTTGGCTGCTCGGATTTGTATTTGATTTGCCATCTTAGGCCTGTTACTCATGACATCAAACATGACACAAGGGAAATTGCTGATGCACAATGGATGGATGTAAGTTAATAGTGATAAAAGTAATCATTAATGAATTAATGAACATGGATACCTCAAACTAATTGCTATTATCTATCCCAAAAATTGTTGTAAATCAAATTATTTACCATTTTATAATTAATTTTTTTCATTATTAAGAAAACCATAAATTGTATTCACTAATATTTATCGATGTCCTGCACATCAATTATTTCCCTCTGCTCTCTCGGGAAGGGGGGAGGGGTACTTCCAGAAAGATTGGGTAGGGGTTTTTGGCCCACTTCCCAAAACCCTTACCCTATTTGTGACCTTACCAAAAATTGGATACCCTATTTATAAACATAATTTGTGAAGACTTTTGTTGCTGGTCTTATGTAGCCCGTGTTAAACAAGGGAGAGGAAGGCAAAGTGCAGATGGAAGGAGGGGGGCATGATAAAGAAATAGCTTCTAAAAAAGAACAAATTGAAGACTTGTGTGCAAAAATCAATACCCTGTTTATTAACAAGATGGCGGCAAAATGGCTAAACTCCATACCCTATTTATGACCGAAATGGCTGAGAAACTGTACCCTTTGGGGCTGCACTTACCTATATAGCCCATATAAGAGAGAACCCCACCCCCTCCCCCTTTATGCCTCTGCTGTGGGATCTGAACACAATAATCATGCTTTTCACAAATTACATTATTTTGTCTAGCCTTGTCCTAAAAATAGTTTCTATTTCTCTTTGATGTGACTAAAAAACCTAAATAAACTTTGAGGCTTTTAATTCCCTTCTGGAGGACAAAGTAATACGATACAAAATAGTGTAAGTAACAGTTATTCTTTTTCATTTTTGTTTCACCAGGTGCAAACTTGACGATATTTATAATAATGCATTCATTATTAATGATATGTTTTGCATCTCTTTTGTATTTTGCAGCTTGATGAATATATTGCCAGTCCTCTTGTAAATGACTCAAATCGATTTATTGCTGTGGCTTACAAGAATAGTTTTGAAGACAAACACAATGTTGTTAAGATTGAAACTGCAAGAGTTAAGGTGGCCAGATCAGTAGCAACATTTTTCAGCCTCAGTCACAATCCCTCCACATCCAGTGAAGAAATGAGTTGACAATCTGCAAGGTCGATAAATTGAAGTAAACTCAGGAATCGTTACCTCCGTCAACAGAGTTGAACGGAGGTTACGTTTTCACCGGCATTTGTTTGTTTGTATGTTAGCAGCATACCGTCCACATCGCTCAACCAATCATCACCAAACTTGGTCAAAACCTTGGCTATAGTCTAACTTAGGACTGATTTAATTTTGGGGTATCCTGGTCAAAGGTCAAGAAAAACGAAAAAATCATTATTCTGCAATAAATCGCACTAGAATCATCATATCAACTACAAACCAAAACTAAAATGTGCATCTTTCAATTCTGCACCTGCTCATATGTAACATGATGCAGTAACATAAGTACCCTTGCTAGCAGTAGGGGGTTGAATGTGCTGACGGAGGTCTGTGCTCTTGGAGTGGCCTTGTTATAGAAGTATATCCTCCAACTCAGTTCCCATAATCCCCTCGGTATCAACCAAAGTTTCTCATTCATTGAATCATTCATCTAATTTATTCACTTCCATTCACACACTGCTATGGTTCCACCAATAGCATGGCTCCAAACTTCTCTATATAAATTGTACGTAACCCACAATCCTCTCATTCGCTCCGACGAAGGGCTAACGCTCGATACGTCAGTACCTCCCGTTTACCTTACGGTGGAATAACTTACTTAATCAACATGTTTGATTTACCCAATTTCTTTTGTTTCAATTTCCCACCGACGCAGCACCAGTTTCTTTAGAAACTATCCCCATTATACATTGTCATAATTAGTGCATTTGGTTCGGCACATGAGGAGAGCACCGTATGATCAGTTGCGGCTCCAGTGTCGAATAACGCAGCAGACTGCAGACCTTGTTGAACTTAACAGAGTTGCTGCGCCGAATTAAAACTGCCATACCGATCTGATTCAGATGTCGCTCTTTTGCCGGACTTAATTCATCAGTTAGGTTTGGCACTTGAGTGGAGCGGCATCCGAACTAGGCCAAAGTAGCTCAAGATTCTTAAGCCAGTGACCTAAGCAATCGCATTATTACTATCAGAAGAGAATTGTGACAAATTGATTGTTTTGCTTTAAATTTTATTAAAATCTCTTCTCCTGTTTTACCTTTGGAAGAGAGAGTTTCATTTCATCATTATGTCAAACTTGATCCAACTAATTCAGTCACTCTTAAGTTCAACATTGAAGGAAAGATAAATTATACCATACAATAACTATTGATTTCCAACTTAATGAAGAGTGTGCAAAAACAAGCCCAGGGATGCAGAGGACATTAGCTTCTCTTCACTGCCAACTTTTCAATTCCAACAGTGTTCAAGCAAAACAGTGAAATAACCCATAAACAGGCCACTAAAGTTCTGTAACAAGTTTAAGGGTGCAAAAGGCATTAGCTCTTCCTCACCTCCCATGTCATACAATTCTTTAGATTAAGTCCCCTCTTCTAACTGAGGAGCATATTCACAAGTGAACTTAATGTTTCAGTTCTATCATTTCATTGTTTCCTGGCCAGCCTGTGTAGCAGGTGATGAGTTTCCATAACAGGGCTAAATATGCAAAGAGTATTAGTTCCCATGTCATACAATTCTGTAGCTAAAGCCCACTCTTCTCACTATGGAGCATATTCACGAGTGCCAAGTAAACTTCATGTTTCAGTGGCATCATTCCATTCTTTCCTGGCCTGTGAAGCAGGTGCTGAGTTTCCTAATGGTTACATAAGGTAAGAAAATAACCTTAATTTTCAGCTGTCCTAAACATTTTCCTTCAATCACCTTGAAGATCTCAGTGGAGCTACACAGGTTTGGCAACTCTGTATTGTGGAAAGGTCAGCATGCAATGGTTCCTAACAATACCTTCACTGATACACTGTTACACAAAAAGATAAGAACTGATGAATCAATATAACACCAAATTCAGTCCAAACAAACATAAGGGAGTGTATGGGTGTACTATATGGAGAAAATGTAATGCTGCCTTGATCTTTGGAGTGAAAGGATTAGTTCTCATACAGTTCCTACTGCAAAACCAGCAGCATTTTATACCTGACAGGATGTAAGGGGCACACTTTGTGATGTAAACCCAAATCTGTATCGTACAGTTACCACTCAAAACTGAAAAAGGGGAGATCTGCAGTGTACAGTAATATGCACAGATAAACTTGATGTTTTTTTTTTGTTTTTGCCTGAGCAAGGTTCATATAGTGCACTTAGTGTAATTCATGATCAATTTGCGTTTGCTACGCTTTGAGCCAGGGGTGAGATTGTATGATGTCTTTGCTTCTTTCTCCGTAATCGTACAACAGTTCTTCTCCTTCTTTCACATCCTTAATTGTTTCAAGTATCAAGTAAGGCCTGTCTTTGACAGATGTCAACCTTGTTGCACAGTTTGCATCAGATCGGCTGTGATTCAGTAGTCTTCCAAGTCTTCCGCTCTCCTTTGTAGCATCAACACTATGAAGAACAAAAATCAAATAAAACTATTGATCTTGCCTCACAAGGAAGGCTAAAACCTCTGGGCCAGGCTGTTCAAAGCAGGGTTAAGGTAACCCAGGGTTAATGCGAAATTTAAATGAAGATATGAGAGCACATTCAGTATAATTCCTTTTGAATACAAATTGATGATTGTAACGCTCTAAAAAAACAAAAGTTATCAGAGAAAATGCTTTTTAACAAGAGGAAAAGAAACCTGGGTTAAAAGTTAACCCTAATTAGCTAGCACTAATAAGCCTTCTAACAATGGGCCTCTGTAGTTGGAAGCATAATAGAAGCAATGACCTGTGCAGTAACAAGACTTTCAGAATTGGCAATATCTTGGCCTAAAAAGAGGCTGGAGAAATGGTTTGCCAAGAGTTGTAATTGCTACATTGTTGGAGAAAAGCTTCTCCATAATCTCCAGATCCAAGCTCAGATCATCCAAAAAAAAAAAAAACATGGAAGATGATCATTTCAATATTGCATGTAATACAATATTCTCATGATCTTAAAACAAGATCATTTTGCCCACAATAGGCTACATGTACAGTGTATTATGGTGACAGGTCACAGATTTTTTTTAGATGACATTCCCACCCAAGCAGCTAGAAAGACTCATTAATTTTTTTCAGTTGAATTTAGCATTTCTAACTCTTTAATTTCAACAGTACCCTGCACATTCTGCAACCTACGTACCTGTAATAAACTAAAACCAAAAGGATAATCATTCTCAAAAAATTGGAACTTACCAAAGCTTCTTGTTCTTGAAGGTAAAGTAATACATGTAACATCCAAATTCTGTTTTGCCTTCATAGAATTTCTCACGCTCCTTTGCAGTGTTGTAGTCTATTAATTCACCAGCATATTCACATACAAATTCTCCCTTAGAAAAATGACGTCTCACAAATACCCCTCTGCCTTTGCCTTCTACTTGTTGAACCTGTTATGAAGAAAGTATAATGAAAACATGATGTACCTGAACTTTGCATCTGATCCCTGGCATATTACAAGCCTGAGAGCAAGCAGTTAACGTAATCTTGTCTGGAATTATTATTGTAAATTATTTTATATTATTATACAATGAATGAATCACATATAATATTTTACTAACAGGTTTTGTGTTATGCAGACCTTAACCACTCCAAATGAACACACTAGTACATTTTTTGTTTCAAAAGTTATGTAATAGAAGCCAATTTGAAGGCAAATATAGCAGTCACTTACTAATAGGTTTTTTTTTCACTGTAATCACTGCTTGCCTCTACTAGCCTTTGCTAACTACAAGCAGTATTGATCATGTACTGTAATATAACAAGCAGTATTGATCATGTACTGTAATATAATGAAATTCATCAACAATAAATAAATAAATAAAATAAAGACCCCTTTAATTTTCAAAATCAGCAAATTTCATGATCAGTGGGTGCTAAGCATTGCTCACCAAGGGATAACCATACAGTGCAATTAAATGATAGAGAGCTCAGTAAACTTTACACTGAAATCTCAATGCCTGTAAAATATTTTGGCTCTCTATATATATGAACTACTTTTAATCCTCACAAACAAAAATAGATGGCTTCACTTTGGAGACTTCAATTATGTAATACAGCATGAACATAAAGGTGTGAGCAAAATTGATAGCAAAGTAGTAATTTCAGACTCATTCTTACTTCTAGATCCTCTTCTTTCCCTGACAGCAGAGCATCTTCTAGTTTTCTTCTTTTTTCATCCTTGAAAAGAATATTATTAATACCACATTGCATACATGTATCAACTCCTCAACTGACAGATACATTATTTTATAGAATTGAATAATGAAATCAATACCTGGTAGATGTAAACTGTATTTAAAACTGATTTTCAATCTTGTGTTTTGCAGTGACTGCATTTTAATAAACTTTATTATATTAAAGATAGGATGAGCATAGTTATTGTACTACTATACCTCTAATTCTGATTTACACTTTCTGTTACTTCTTCTAACAGCAAAATAGTCAGAAACTTCAGTCTGGTGAGTCTTGTTTTCTGTCTTGCTCCTCCTAAGAACAATTGCACAGTAATAATATTTCAAAAACCAAATCACTGACATAAACAATCACATTTTGATTGAAGACAGTTCCAAAATAGGAGAGTATAGCACTACAGCAGTACTGCCTCTTTACAGTTAGTTACAGAGCGACAAAGTTTGCCATTACTGTCAAACATCAATTATCCAGCTCCCATTTTTGTTAAATATTTGTAAGGTGTGACACTGGTAAGGCAAAACCTTTTTTAGCACCCTTGAGCCAAATGACTGCAAAAGCTTTGAAGCACCAACTGGTTACAAGTAAGACAAGTTTAACAGTCATCATGGTATAACAACTCTGTATTCGAGTATGACCCATTAACTATTACACTGTACGGTCCATTTCCTTCATCTCTGTTATTTAAATGACTGTCTTAATAGTATTCAAATTTTCAATAATTCTGATTCAATTATCCAGGACTTTTGCTCAAGGTCCATTATGAATCTGGATAATCAAGGTTCGACTGTAGAAATATACTGTGGTTAACTTCTCTAAATAAATACACGCTTCACACAGAATGCACTCTCTGATTTGAAACAAAGATGTGAATATTTGTTTTTAGTATCACCCAACTGGTGGACTAATGCAAATGCCGCAATCTGATTGGCTACGCTACTGGAGGACTATTAGTAACAGCAAAATTCATGACGCTAGTTGGATGATACTAAGGGCCATTCCGCTGTGCCTCATGGGCTATTGACACAAGGCCCTTATGGGCTACCAGTCTAATTGTTAAGTAGAGTTTGATAGCTCCGGTGTTGATAGTTCTGAAACAGAAAAGAACTATTGTTGACATTGATGTTTCGACAACCTGAAGGCTTTAAATTAAGGTATCATTAGAGTCGAGACATATTTTTTTTCTGACTTGGTTCAGTGACATACAGTCTGTATGATAATAAAAAAAGATGAGAAGAAAAGAAAAGAAGTTTAAAGAGAAACACTGTCAACCCTTTGGTTTCACTGCTTTATTTTCCCAACTGCAGAACCACTTGAGACTTATAAGATATATTAAAATTAGTTGTTTTTAAAATGGGTGTAGACAGCTGCTTTTGTTAACAAATTTTGAATTTAGTTAGCATGTTGCACAGCAAGTGCAGTCAAAGTTACTATTTGTAATCATGCTCCTTGAGAATGCCATGCACATTTCCCTTGCAATAACTCAACACCAGCTACAATGTAAACAAGCTAATTCTTAGATGTACAGTGAGAATTTAGTAAGAACCACCATACATGCGTGGTTGCCTTACCCTTTTCTTCTGCCTTTTACTGATGTCTTCTGTATACTGGGCCAGTTCAGTACAGGGGAGTCAAATGATTGTTTTGTGCTCTCTGTCTTCTTTTCACTGGTCTCGTTCAATATCTCAGGTTCAACCTTTCCATCTTTATGATCATGCTCTGAAGCAAATTCTTCTCCAAGTTCTTTATAAATGCCTTCTTTAGATGATCTTCCTGGTAACTGTGTAGTATTAGATAAAACTTGTTGTTCAATAGCACTTGGAGTTTGATTACTGAAGCCAGTCCTTGAGTTTGTTTCAATGTTTTTGCTTACTTCTTCAGGGCAAGATGCTGATTTTGTACTGCATGATTCATCTTGGGTTCTAGATCTATTGTTCGTGTTGACAGCGATTTTTTGTGTTGTTGCTTCAACATACTTTGATGTCTGTCCACTTTCAATGGCAGGTAATAATCCTTTCTTTGATTCAGGAGATACTGGAAAGTAGCTGGAAATTTTATTTTCATGAATACCTCTGTTGCCTATGGTGGAAGAATCTTTCTCTGTTGTATCCTGAAAGGTCAAGTGTAAAAAATAATAGATAACAATTTAACAATGCTGATCATAATAATAACAATAATAATTATTAGTGTATACTAAATCAGTGGATAGCATTGAAGGTGCGCTCTGATTGGCTCGTCAAACTCCAGACATCCTATGCTATTTACCTCAGAGCAACTTGCGAGTTTTTCGCTCCATTGCGTGAATTTCGAAAAATATGGCCTCCCAGTTTGCATTTGTGACAAGCGAAGAAATCATCCAAATAAACAACAAAGCAGTCTCTGAAAACACAATGGTTTGTGTTTTTAGCCTGGAGTTTATCAATAAAAACCAACAAGAAAGGTTTTGTTTACAAATGCAAATTAATCTTGTGTAACCAAATTTGATGTCACTTGTTCACTTGAGAAACAAAGCTGATTACATCACCACAACCCAAGTTGCATTGGATTGTTACTTGAGAAATTCTCCACTTTGTTAAGCTATTTTCTTTTTCTGGTATACATTCTCTCACTGTTCTAGTTATATAAACTAAAACAACTATTCACCTCAGTGTTGGTGGCTAGCGGTGGATATTTATCTTGTCACTTTGCGGCTCGGTAAATATCCACCACTAGCCACCTTCACTTCGGTGAATAGTTGTTAATTATTATAAATTATTATTATTATTACTATCAATATATTTAATAATATACAATAAATGACAACTTCTTATCAAGTCAAATTTGTGTCTGCTTTTTTAATTCCCTCCCTTATCATGATATGATACTCACTAGGCTGCCAGTCTCTCCGCCTGACACTCTTATAATTGTTCCTTCAAGTGAAGTCTCTCTCTTTCCAGCAACATTGGCACTTCCTCTTCCTTTAGTTCTTTTTACTTGTTCTTGATAAAAGAGCAAAAGTTACATCAGCAAGTATTTTTATGGCAACAACATTGGTCCAAACCACAGTAAACACATTTCCATCAACAAAACATTGCTCTTTTTTGGTCTTTTGGACACTCAATACAAGTAGCTAACTATGACAGCTAGCAGTAAAAATGATAGATATCACATGGACATGTATAGATAGGAAATTTCTCTTTGAGTGTTGAAGAAATGTTTTTTTTATTTATTATATCAACACCGATGGAATACCAAACCATTGAACTTAAACATTTCAAGGCACAATTTATTATGTCACCATAGCAATGTCTTATAATTAATTTCACAAATGAAGATGCCATGTTTTTGCATGAAAGTTTACCTGGTATTTTGCAGGTGTTTATATAATAAATGTACATACTGCACTGACAAGTTGTCATACCATGTACCCTGGGTCTATAATACACCACAATGATAACAGGACCAAATCAAGCAGTTGTTATCCATTTTGATCACTCAGCAATAACCAGGTACAACAAACTTAAAGACCTTACATAGCAGATTTTGATAATTATTAGTAATGTTCCATGCAAGAAATTGGCACAGCAAATGTGCATGGAATGTAAAAAGATGCTAATTTCTAAATTATTAACCAAATTAAAATGGAACACGTTGATTGGTTGAATTGTCAAAAAATGCCAAAAAATAGTCTAAAAATGATTTTTTTTCCAGATTATTTCCCTATTTTTGGTCCCAGGGTTACATTTTTTTCTCCATGTTGGGCTTTCTTGTCATGGGAAATGGGAATCTGGGTCTACTGAAAAAACAGGTCTCATGACCTGACGACCGCTATGTTTCAGCTTCGCCTTTCTGCGATTTCTTTGTTGTTCAGCTTCGAGTTGAATCATTTTTGTTTGTAA
The DNA here is from genome assembly GCA_949710005.1 of Ricordea florida. NCBI lineage: Eukaryota > Metazoa > Cnidaria > Anthozoa > Corallimorpharia > Ricordeidae > Ricordea > Ricordea florida. Next base: position 23,208,632 of record OX453277.1, on the reverse strand, counting down.
ATATTAGATTTCAATGTAAATAGATGTAAATATATTCTAATTCTGTTCTGATGTATGTTATATTTGATGTGTAGCGATTTCATGCAACATGGAGAACTTGATACCTTCAACAAACGAGAACAATACAAATGGCATATGGTGGAGTGTCATATTTTAGCACCCGGGCTGCCACAAGAATCTCGTCAGAAAGAATACTTCCCCATATCCCATGTGACTGAAACTTTATAAGTTGTTTTTTCCAGTACAATGGAGTATGCTTTGTCACATTGTGTGATTCCAGAAAATTATTTTGATTTGCAGCACAACAAAAATTAGAAATAGATGCCTTTTCGAGAAAAAACTTAAAGATGTTTGTCTCAAAAAGTTTTTTTTTTCTTTGCTGGGCGTTCGCTATCATCTCTCCGGCGATGGTCACTTCCTTTTGGCTCGCACACAGGAAAAAATTTGAGATTCCAATGTTGGTGAAAATTTGGAATTTCACTGGTTAATGATTGGGGAATCATTGGTATCCTAATGTGGCATACCAATGTTGGAAAAGTGTTATATATACCAATGTTGGAAAAACAATTAGGCATACCATTATTGGTAAACCAACAATCAACATTGGTAACTTTATTTTCACATACCAATATTGGCAAATTGATCATCGATATTGGTAAAACTATTTTGATATACCAATACTGCAAATTTATAACCAATATTGGTAAACCTATGTTAACTTTACCATTATTGGATAACTAGCAACCAACACTGGTGACACTATTTTGATAAACCATCATTGGTAAAGTAACAACCAACATAGGTGACACCATTTTGAAAAACCATTATTGGTAAATCAGTTACCAACACTGGTAACATGATCTTGATTAACCATTACTGGTAAACTACAGCTACTAACAAACATTGGTAGCACTATTTTAATAAACCATTACTGGAGAACAAGCAACCAACACCAGCAATACTATTCTGACATGCCAACATTGGCAACACTGTTCAGTACACATTAACTTCTTTCAATCTCAATCAAAAACAATTAATTAATAAAAAACTTTATCTCCATTAGAACTTGAGAAAAATGAAGAGTCCTGATCAGCAGTTGCTACTGAATTGGTATCTCCAAATTATATGTTAAAGGTTTTGTCTGACATTAACTTCTTTCATTCTTAATAAAAAAAGAAAAAGAAAAAGAAAAAACTTAATCTCCATCAGAATTTGAGGAAGAGTCAGTAGTTGCTACTGAATCTATATCCCCTCCAATGTCATCATCAGGTTTGCTCTGATTCTTCTCGACAACGCTGTCCACGCACTCAAACTGTTTCTTTACAACAATGTTCTGTCTTTTCAGGTGAATAAAGTTAACCTTGCCATCAGAGGACTGCACGTCTACATAACCTTGAGTAATAAGACCCTTGGCTATTTTGACAGCCATCTGGTACTTTCCAAGTGCCCTGTATTTGATGTTAAGTTTTTTAGCCAAAGGGTGTAGATCTTTAGTGACTGCAATGTGTTGCATAGAATTCACCCCGAAGAAGGCAAGAAGAACAGCAATAGCACTCTGGGTAGTGATATCCTTCAAACTTGAACTTTGTTTACTGTTCACTTCTTCAGTTGGACCAAGATCTGGTTCATCTAGATATAAAAATTCTTTGTGAGGATGACCCTATGGTACATTTTAGTTGGCAGTATAATAAATTCCTAAATAATCTTTGATGGGTTTGTGTCACACCAGTCTACCTTTAAAGTCCATTTTTCTTTAGTTTTGCCAAATAGTCATCCTAAGTTAACCCATTAATCATGCAAAAAGGAGACACATTGAAATAATAATTATTAGAATTCAGGCAAAGCTGTTACCTTCTTTAGAGGTAGATTCATCATCAGAGCAACTTCCCTTGACTTTGACCTTCTTTGCCCTCTTAGCAGGTGTATGTTGTGCCTGTTGTCAGAAATGAAAAAAGGTTTCAGTAGGAGTCATTATGTTTTCTGAACTCAGCATGCTGTGTTTAATTTCTGGACTCCACTTCTCAGAATTAAGTACCACTTCTTTGTAAATGCCAGGGTGATATAACTACATGTACATAATGTACAATCTTTCACAAAATTGTTGAGAATTTATGGAGTTCCAGGTTTGATGGTAATAATTTTCACATTCTGCATGCACTTCTTTCCTGTTAATGTTGTTGCTGCCACGTCCAAGACAAGGTTTTCACTTTTAAGACGATGTTTACATTACGCGAAGTATCTGTAATGGTGTAAAACTCTGAGAAAGATTAAAAGGTTGACAGTTCTTTAAAAAAAAATTGTTTAGAGGGGAATTCTCTAAAAGCAGTCCCCAAGTCTACTTGCTATATCCTGTTTACCTCATAGTCATAACCATCACTGAGGCGCCTATTCTTCTCATGTGCCTACTGGATAATATGTTGCCTTATGCACTCTACAAACAAAACATATTCAGTCATGGGCATTTTCTCTCGCTGGTAATTATATCCACAGCAAGTACATTAAGTTCAGCTTTTTAAGACAGACACTATTATGAACAATAAACAGTATAAGGATCCCGTAATAAACAATAATATTTACAATTCAATACCCAGTGCCATTGTTCTCTCTCTGCACTAAAATTCTGGGTAAAAAAAATGGGATCAGCTACACAAAAATATACCTCGTTACGACCCTGAAATGTTACTATTTTTTGCAGGAGGTTTAGTTGGAGTAGACAAACATCTCTTTCAAAGGGTTTCTTCTATTACTTCCATGACTCTACCACTTGGTCACAACCATGCATGGTCGCTCATAAAAATACCGCTTACTTGAGAAAAGGGCAGCCTCTTCTTCAAAGCAAACGAAACAGACCCATTTTTCCACCTCCTCGACTGTCCAGGCTAATAATTTTTCAAACAAATAAAGTGTATTCAGAATTTGAAAACAGCAATGATAATGAACACGTATTCGTCAGGCGTAGATCAGATGCAGGGAGTTATGCACGTATCATCGGCCATCCCCTGGGGGGGGGACCCCGGGCAAATACAGCTTTGTATGGGGACTTATACGGGGGTTTGAACGATCATTTTACCCTGCATGTGGGGGAAATGAGGGAGGTTTGGTGTCTGAAAGCCCTGCAACCCGGGGAAAACAGGGGACTTCGTAAAAGAAATAGGTCAATTTCAAGTGGTCTTACATCAACGACATAAAGACCACTGTACAGAAGAACGCGGGTTTACCTTCTCCTCGTGGAAAATGGCGGACTGCGTGAGCTCAGGTATTGTTATGTAAATCCATTTCCATCGTGTTATTCCTTATATTTGCTGCTTCAGATATTACAATGGAAGATAATTGACTAACATTGGACTTTTGTTTTTCCTTTTGTTTTTACTGTGGTTTGATGCTGTTCAATATGATCCCCACCTGGTAGGGGGGATTTCTCAACTTTGCTTGCTCTGTGTCCCCTTCAAGGAGGGGGAAATCAAGAACTTCGACAGGATCCTGTACAAAGTCCCCTCCCTTGCCCGGGGTCCCCCCCAGGGGATGGCCGATGATAGGTGCATTAACCGCAACCGAGTTAAATATTCCGTTAAAAAAAACAATAATATGGATTCTTACTTCTGTTAAAACTCACATTTTACATCCTTTTTCATTCAAGCTAGTTCAGGACCGGTTTCTTTTAATTCACCACTGGAAAAGGCGAGCGAAGAAGCAGTGCACGTGCCAACCTCCGCCATTGTCGAGAAAAGTAGAGCTGTAAACTGAAAAGAAGGCGGGAAACCATTGCGCATCTTTTGACGCATCGAGAGGTACTGGAACAAGAAATACCGCTGACAGCTGGCTCATCACTTTCGCGGGGTTTTTAACTTAGAGGTCCACGGGACGATTGTTTTGGGATGGTATTTTACATATTTCTACGCCGAGCGTTTGGAAAAATTTCGATGTTAGTATGGCAAAAAAGCGCAGTATTTGTAAATGTGCAAGCACCCCTGAGGCAAATTATTTTACATCTAAAGGTCAAAGCCACGTGCATTGCCCTTGTGATGGGTGCGAAGATCGTGCAGTTTACCCGATGGTGGCATGGCATCATATGCAAAAACGGGCCAAGTATACGTAATACCGATCATGAAAGTGGCCATAACATTGAATTCAATTTGGTGTCTTATTGCGTATTGTCTTCCATTCCTATACACTACCCGCGTTGGTATTTATTATCTGCCCAATCTCCCAACTAGGAGCCAACATAATACCTATATATAAAATGGTATGTAAAATACCTTTATAGAAATTGGATTCAGTGACAAGTGTTGACTAAAATTGGAGTGTTATTATTTTTTTTCTTATTGGAAAATGATTGTGTTCAGAATTCCAATAGTCTACCAGTATTGGTGTATATATTCTTAGATCTCCCACCCATTGTCCAATAAATTACCTATATTGGTATATTGAAGGGTACAGTGTTAACCAGAATTGGAATATCACTGGTATCTTATTGGTTAATGTGTTTTGGAATTCCAATAATCTTCCAGGATTGGTATTTATCTTATTAGATTTCCCAGCCATTGTCCAATAAAATACTAATATTGATATATTTAAGTGTATGATGTTGACCAAAATTGGAATATCACTGGTATCTTATTGGTAAATGTGTTTTGGAATTACAATAATTTCCCAGTTTTGGTATGGTTTCTGTCAGGTTTTCCAATAATCACCCAGTGAAGTACCCATGTTGGCATTTCTAAATCTCCATCCTTGGTATAGAATTGGTATATTATTGGTAGCCCAGAAAATATCCAATAATATACCATCATTGGCTCATCTAACTGCATATTTTCCAATGTTATTCCAACTCGGAATCTCTAATTTTTTCCTGTGGCACTGTACTATGTTTAAACGTGAAAAATCAAAATGGCTGACCGTAACATATTAATACCCAGACCCCTAGGTTCTCTCTGCCTACCGGAAGAAAACATGATTCTACAACGGAAGTTCATTCATTCATTCTTTATTTGCCATAAAGTTGATCTATAAACTAGAACTTTAAAAAAAGAAAGAAGAGAAAGCAACGACTTAAAAAAATTTACGAAAGATTGAGTTTATTTTATTGAAAAGCCCTTTTAGTACTTAAGGAAATTCCTGTAGGGTGGGGGGGTTATACATGACCCCTCTGGAATGGGAATTCCGAGGGGGTGGGGGGTCTTATCGGAAAAACCATCTGTGGGAGGGTATGGATATCCACGTAAGTACCTCGTACGATCGAGCACATCTTTTACAACCCTGTGGAAAATTCCTCTTGTGGGCATCCCCCATACCCCTTGGAAATTTCTACCCTTTAGCCCCCCCACCCCCTAGGAATTTCCATTAACTATCCGTGGGGGGGTATGGATATTTTCTGGAATCACACATTTCGCTAAAATGCATTTTGGGTCGTGCATTAATCAAAAAAAAATTCACATTTCACGTTCAAACTCACAACAGCCAATGAACTGGGTCAAATTTTATTCAATTAAGTTGTTAGTTGGAAGATTTTGCATCGGACCGGCTATTTTTTCCTCCTTACATGGAACTTTAAGTCTATAAAATTTAACCTTACAGTATTCTGGAATTAGGAAGATTGTGATGCCTTCCTTAAACTGAGATAGTAAGTAGATTGCTCAGTTAGTAAGGGGTGGAGTCCAATGATTTACCGATTACTACATGCACTGTACTCTCTCATCTCACAGAGCTTTGGTTCCCCTGCTCTTGGTGAACGCACAAAACTCAAGTTTACAGTTATTGGAACTCCATGGTGATCTTTACTTTAATAGCTAATGAATAGATAAAATGCAACAGAAACGCGCGGAACAAATCTAGAGTTAAACTCAATATGGCTGTTGTGAACGAATACGTTGCAAAGATTTTTTCAAGGACATATCGCAACTACGTGAATTTCGATGCTATTTTGGTTTACAGAAAATCCACAATTCCCCGCCTGACGGTTCGATACTCAGATTGAGGATGACACTAGATAGGGCAGACAGGAGTTTCGAAACGCCGGATCAAGAATATTGTAGCTTTTAAAGTCACATGGTTCATTTAGCTGAAGCACAGCAAAATCAAACTATGTCAGACAATATTCTTTTACACACTCATTAGAAATATACCTGGAGAATTTTCGGATTTGATTTTTCGGTTCAAAACAACGTAGATTCCGCAAAGCAGATAAGAAATACCCTTAATTAAGTGGAAACAGCTTTTGCTCTTTCTGAATACTTTCAAAAGTCGTTTTGATAGGACATCTTTACGAACGTGTATAATTTCTCATACGTGTCTAGAAGGCATATGGCCTACCGAAGCATACTTCAAAAGACAATACACAACTAATAAATATGAGAGGACAGCACAAAAACTTGCAAAAACCTTACCTTTTCGAGGCATTTTCTTCGATTCTCATATGGTAAATAATGTTGATGCTCGAGGTAACGCTCACAAGCGCTCACTTGTTTGTATATTTGTATCACACGTTTCTATTGGTTTATTTCTTGTCCAATCGAAGTACATCTCTTTAAATTCAATTATGTTGGTGGCTATGGACCTAAAGAAAGGAGGACGGAACATACCTTACGGAGAAAATTATTGCCAATGTAGAAGGTTAGTTTTAAAGTTTCAGGGTGATTTTATCTTGTTTTGAGACATTTTTTCCCCTCATAATTAGGCAAGAACGGGAAAGGTCTTTGGATTCATCGGAAAGAGTCAACATGGTGGCTTGTGATTACCAGACTTTAATTATGCGCACCAAGTGGAAGATATTCGGGTCTTAGCATTCTTCTCGAAGATTAAAAACCAGAAGCTAAGGCGAAATTTGAGCCTGTTAACAAGAGATTGTTGAGTTATGAATTTACTCTGGTTCATGTTTGAAGCCATAAACTTATTTTGTTAGGTCTTTGATTTGGAACGGCACAGATTACTCCTGCGTAACGAACCAAACTAGCCTGTTCCAGACCCTCAGAGGGGAGTTTAATTAATTAAGGCTGAGCTGGGAGAAGCATAGTCTCCTTCGCAGCCGTTTTTTGGGATGTCACGCGAGCGTTGCGTGACATCCCAAAAAACGGCTGCGAAGGAGACTAGGAGAAGCACGCTCTCCTTTTTCCCCGCTCGACCTCGCTTCTCACCATCTGACGGCCTGAAACAGGCTAAACCAAACAGGCCGTCGTATCTATCTACATGTGCTTCCATTATAAAGGTACAAAAAAATGACTTGATCGCTCATTGTATGAATACAATGGGCAATGCTTTGGTATAGAATGAAAACAACTCCTCCACACAGAAATCTTACAAGAGGGTGCACCACTTAAGAAAAACAAAATTCCCCGCTCAAATGTGACTGTTGACACTTCATAATCTCCGTAAGCTACCTAGCGGCAATATCTAAATAAGAAAGAGAATGAACAAGGGGCTTACTTACATTAGAAAAAATACTCCCGAGGAGGAGAGGGGGTGATTAGGCCTCAATTACTAGTCTGAGATACCACCGTTTTCTACCACCCCTTTCCCCTTCCCTGGCTTACCCCCCCCCCCCCCTCGCCCCAGCCCCAGGGCGCCAATAAGTTTTCTTTCTCCCTTCAAAACTCCCTAGCTGGCGGAAAGCAATTCTTTTTAGTTACATTTCGAAAGAACAGCACAACGGAAGTCAAGAAACACAGCACGCTCTACTTCCTTTTCAGTGGTGAGGGCATTGCGGCTGCCTCCACACACAAAGCTCGTGGCGTTTTTCTATTGGCCAAAGCAAATAAGCTGTCTCTATTTTGGGCCACCCACTTACCATATTTGGAGAGATGACGAAATCCTTTGAGAGGATTTCACGAACATTTCCTTGTTCCACTTAGTAATATATTAGTTTGGTCGATCCAAGGTGCTATTTTTCAGTGCCGCACGTCGCAGACGAAAATATGGAAGGTAAAACTATCGATAGAGAAGCTGTGCTTAATTCCCTTGCCTTGAACAACTCGACCATCGATGGACAACCCAGAAAAAGGAGGCGGCTCGATAATTTATCAGCAGAGGAAAGAGCTCTTCGGAGGTAAACTTAGTTTCATTTCCGTTAATGGTTACTAATACAACGTTCTCCTATACCTTCCACAACAAGGATCTCTCTTTCCTATGATTTTCCCCAGTCCATGTATAAAAATTACACCTTTTACTGAGAAAAAGTTGCTATTTCTTTCCCTTGTTAGAAAATTAAAGAATCGCGTGGCTGCTCAAACGGCACGCGACAGAAAGAAAGCACGAATGACAGAACTTGAAGAAGCCGTCGAAAAATTGGAAAAACAGGTATGCAGGTATAATTTATGAAAGGTTTAGGACGGTAGATGCCTGCAAGGAGAGAAAAACGACATGTTTTGATTTTGGGTATAAAGATACTATACAGTTTTTGTTAGCGAAATATCAGTTGAGCTCGCGACAAAATCAACAAAGGAGCCCATTCAATTCTCATTTCAGGAAAAAACCTGTTTTGTTTTCAAGATGCAGACGGAATTCGATAGTTCATGTCTCGAAAGGGTCGTTGTTTTTCTTGTGGAGTCGTTAAACGAGGCGATTTTAACTGACCGACATGAAAATTAATCCAATTTTTGTGTAGTTGTTGTATAGTATTTTCTCTAAAAGGGATTCAAGAAACACTTGTACTTCAAGTTCCTTTCCGTCAACTGTCTCAAGAAGAAACTGATATGCCTATATAATTTTTATATTTCTTTATATTTTTTTTTCGGATTTAAACAACGAGCATTTTGCTTTCATTTCTTAGCGTTTACTCCTATAATTTGTTGTTTTTGTTGTCTGCGGAGTTTATATTCGTCTAAAGAAAAGATCTATTGTTTTCAGAATAAAGCTCTTCGCCTGGATAATGAAAGGTTAAAAAAGCACTCTGAAGCTGTGGCGATCGAGAATTCAGAGCTGAGAGTTCGTCTTGGCCTTACACCACCAGTATCGCCAGAGCAATCAACTCACTCGTATCCACCAAGTCCTGAGAATTCTCCCCTTCCAGAACCTAACAGTCCAGTTGTGATCAAGAAAGAAGCAGAATGTACGGAGTATGCATCGCTCTCAGTTTCTCAGCAGCAGGAACGCCTGATTCTGTTTCTTTCACTGATCACGACTTGGATGATGATCAATACGAGGTATGTTCATTTTTGCCTCGATAATAAAGCAGTTAAATATATTCTCTGGCAGCCACTGTTGTGAAAATCAGTTTCCGAAAGGAAACCACTTCCATGAGTGTGAAAGAAACTAAAATTGGGGAAACAACAGAATACAGGGCCAGCTTGGTCCACCTCGTTTAGAGGTGTCGGAGGCTTTTGTAGAACGAAGCAGATAACAATGGACACTATTGTTATTCAGTGGTAGGTAAATAAGTGGTCCTGTATTCTGTAGTTTAGCCTTAAGCTTAGAGTAAGACATACTCGGTGATTTCCAAGAATGTCAAGTTTAACTGAACTTACAGCGTATCTTATACATTTGATTGAAATTGAATTAAGTTGATTTCTGCTATCGAATCTCAAGTCTAGAGCTTTTTTGGCCACTTGGAAGCAAAAGTTTAATTTTTCAAGCATTTTAGTTGCTAGGTGTTGAATGCATTATTGTGGAATTTTTCATTTTAGTATTGCAAATATTTTTTTCATTGTTATCTCTGTGTGGGAGGATGAACATTTGCAGTTATTGTTTTTTTGGGCAGCTGTTTAAATTAAGGTATTGATTATGGAGGGCAATAAAAATTTAGGCTTTTGGGAGCTAGGAAAAAAATAATTTCAATCTTTATTCACTTTTTCAGTTTCTTTAGTTTTCTTTTGTTCTTATTTGAACTGGATTTTATATTAATTCCTCTCTGGTAACTTCAAATCTACTCACCTTTTAACTTTTTTGGCAGTCTGACATGGCTTTTGGCCTGTTTGAACTTTATGATGGAGGAGAATCTGTCGCTCTCGTTCAACCAAAGCAAGAAAACAAGCCAACTACAACCTGCTGTCAGCATACCCCTGCCTCAAACACAGCAGAGCAAGTCAGCAACCAGGATGAGGCAGTCCCAGAAACCAGCAGGAGTGACATAGCAGTGTCAGACCTGGTTGGAATTGACTGCGACTCCTTTGACACCTTTGATGATATCCTTGCTTTGAAAGATTTTACTAAGCAGTTAAACGACTTTGACACTGAACCAGGGACACTGGGTTGTGAAATGTGGGAGGAAACCTTCACTGAAGTGTTGTTCCCGTCTCTTTTGGCTGTTTAAGCTCAGTTATGAATTCTCAAACAGGCAGCAAATTTACATGTTTCTCTGTAATTACTGTCGACAAATGCCACAAAAGGGCCAGGTAATTGGCCAGGTTCTCAACCCTTGAAGGCAGCATTAGGAAAGTGCTTTGAGATTCCAGCACAAGGCCCTAACCCAAGATTACTTCAACAACAAGTTTCCTTTTTGTGTCTGAGAAGGGTGTTGTCTCTCAAAAGTAATCCGTGTGACATGTTTTATAGAAAATGTCCAACAAACAGGAAATACAAGTGCTGCTGTAATTTGTTGCTGATGTAATGGCACAGAGCAGAAGGTTTAGCACTTATCCATGTAGCAGTAAATGGAAATGTACATTAATGTAGATGGAAACACCAAACCACAAAAAATATTTAATTAAATCAAATATACACATTCAAATTTTGTAGATTCTTAATTGTGTAATATTTGTTGATCAATATTACTCAGTTCCACTGAGCTTAACAGCCATCCATTGGCGAGAGTACTGGTACATAGCTCTAAAATTATGTCAAGCAAAAGATGCTTCATATCTCCTTTTGATCTGTAAAATAATTATTAATACCAAACCTTGTCCCCAGCATGCAAACATCACTTTGGTGAAGGTTTTATATCAGAGTGCTGTAGTAGCATAACAATTATCAATAAAGGGTTCTTTGGTTCAATCTTTGTTTTACCATGTTGTTGGTGGAGTTTGTGGAGATCTAAGATAATTTAGGACAATCTTTATTTTGTTCTTCAAGTGAGGTGATATGACCTCTTTGCATTTCCCAAAATGTAATGACAATTGTCATCTGGGTAGAGTTGGCAAAATTATATGTTACCCTAACATTCATTTGATATTGGAACGAAAAGTGCCTTGCCCATTGACCTCTGGGAGTGGAGGTTTATCACTTTATACTTCGATTTAAGAGTGAAGCTACAACCTCGGACAAAACCTGTTGAGACATGACAAACATACCTACTTTTTGCATTCACCCTGACAAGAATGCTTACTGTCGCTAATTAAAAGTCTGTTTTCCCCCTCCCCTATTGCAATCCGAAATCCTTGAATTTGATTGGCTAATCATTCACACGTGACTGGACCAGCTTTTTACAATACGGCTGACCGGGCGGATTTTCCCCCCTGTAGCAATTTCCTCTCTGTTTTCTTACTTCAAAAAAGAGACATTAAAAAAATTAATTTTTATCGAGCTAGGTTGGTCCGTATAGGAAAAAATGTGCCCTTGGTTATGAGTACAGCCAAAGGCCGAGGTCCGCACTAAAGACCTCGGGCACAGTTTTTTCCAATACAGACCTTCCACCTGGTAAATAACAAATGTACTACCCTTTTACAAAAAGCTTAAGTGCAATAGGACGAAAATTGTTGATTTACAAACTGACCCTACGAAATGTTCACATCTGTCAAAACAAAATTCATATTTTTTTCTGCATGCACTGTTATCTGTAGCAATCTGGAGATTTACTCCATAAGTGTGACAAAGAGGGTTCTTTGGAAAAATTGCTTTCATGTCAACAATAATTATTGCCTGTTTGATAGCTTACATTATTGCTAAACCACACTGAATATAATTTATAAAATGCTGCACACTTTTAGCCCAATGTATTTTATTAACTAGACGCTCTCGGGAGCGTTCACTCGGGCTACACTTTATAATACCGCTTCGAACAAACGTGAATGTCAGTTTACGCTTAAGGTTTATCAGGAGCTCCTGGGTTTATATATTTTGTATTCTATATGGCTGATTCCACGACCGCAAAAAACGTACCAGACTGTATATCGCACCGCAATTTTTGTCGACGTCGTGTTGCTGAGTGATTTTATCAGAAAGATTTCTAAGGTTTTACAGAAATTTCAGTGATAATTGGGTTTGTTTACTAATCGGATTAATGTTTACCAATCAGCTTCTTTGGTTCCCACGGTAGAAAAACGATTGTGAAACCTAATGCCATTCATCGTGATTCCAAGTTATCGACGGCGAAGAAGCGATATGTTGGGAAAAACAACAATATTACTCCTCAATCGGATATACTATTCTTCCGATTTCGCCTGTTCCCGCTAATGTCTTTCCACACGACCACGCAGGTAGAAAAATTTGAGTTTGAATAAGACGAGGCTTGTGCTCAAACCGATGAATACGGAACTTAGCATAACGAGACCTGCATTCCTCTAATAAATGGGACTCTTTATTGGGATGAACAAATACAGATAATTGAACAGCTTTTTCCAATACATCACAGTCATTTTGTACAGAGTCTATCAAAGTCTTTG
>OX453277.1:23056105-23191105 GCA_949710005.1 Ricordea florida | reverse complement strand
ACATCAATTTTTGATACTGCTTGATGTCCATGGGATTACAGATGTGGGAATTTAGATACTGGATGCCTACAAGTAGAACCTCTAGCAGCAAAGTCATAGACCGGGTAAAGATTGATGGAAAGAAAAGTTCTAATCTGTCAAAGTGAGCTTAACCGATAATGGTGATGAATTTTTTCTTGTCATCTGCTTTCTTACTTCACATATCGATCACAAATGGGAGTGAAAGTGTTAAGAAGCTTCTGATAGATATTGTTTTAGAGCAAGCACCTTATGAAAATCATCAAATTGAACCCCTGCGACTGCACCGCGTATCCTGGAAGCTATGGCTTTACATGCATCACCAACAAAGTCTGGCACAGAGAACAGTTTGGCAGCTTCCTTAACACTCTTATCTCCCACATCAAAGTGCCTAGTAGAGAAGATAACCAAAGTCAGCGTAATGAAATTAAGACCTCAAAGCTACCTTTTGGATGTCCTCTGATGATGATGATAAAGATAATGAATTTATATAGCACACTTTTTCATATGAATATGTTCAAAGGTGCTTTACACTTTGGACATCAGCATGTTAAAGCGCCTCTGGTTGCTGCTATCAGTCCATATATGATCTCACCCACCCATTCAACCCATGCATGAAATGACCGATGAAACCAAAGGTAGAGATAGACCACCACACCAGAAACTACCTCCTCCGAACAGTGTATGGGTTCTTCAACGTCCCACAGGAACAAGTGTTGTGAGACAGGCCCTACGGTTTATTGTCCTTATCCTGGAAGACTAGAAAGTCTAACCATTTGTGGATGTCATTACAAAGACAGCACTTTCTTCTCAATTATTTAAAGACCCTGAGTGTTGGTCTGGCCAGGCATTGAGCCAGCAACCTACTGCATGGTAGTCTGGTGCTATACCAACTGAGCTAACTGGTCAGCGGTTAACTAATATATGCTATCTGGGGGGTACAAATTCAAGAAGCCCACGGATTGAAAACTAGCAATGCAAGAGTGATGCCCTTAAATGTTATGGTTTCTTTTCTTGTTTTTGCAACAGTCAGATGACAATGGAAATGTGGGCATGCACGCATGGATATACATCCACCTGATAATGGAATCACAAAAACACTGGCAGAAAAGTTGCAGTGACTAAAATATTACATAGTTCAATGTGTCATAACTTTTACTGTTTTTATGGAGGTTTTCCACAAACAAGTAAAATTTAAATCAGAGAAGCCTACTAGGCCTTTGGACTGATATGGCCACTGAATTTGATGGAACTTAATTCTGTTTCAATAAAATGCCTTCTGTACTTCTGCCAAGGTAACTCATGGGATCATAACAGAAGGCACAGTTTATAATACCATGCATCCTTCCCTTGGAAGCATTTCAAAAAGCTTTCTCACCAATTGTAGGACAGCTGCAGGCTCAGACGAGCGTGATCAGCAGTCTCTACAGTAACAATGTCTGTGCAGAAGTCTGGGCCAAGGAGCAAGCACAATGCCTTGATCACATTTGGTTTCTTTGGCTTTCCTCCTGACAGACTGAGCTGCGTGAACTGTTCATCAGGACACAACAACACAAGCTCAGGACCAAACACAACCCTGAAAGGAAAGGAAAATTAGTTGTTAAGAAAAATAGTATTTCATTTTCACAGGAGCAAAACAAAGGTGTTGCACAACATCAAGCATACCTACAGCAGCTAATTTTTCATTTTTCAAGGTTTACCCTTATGGTGTAATATTCTGAATATAAATTTCTTTGAAGGTAAATTTAGCTTTTTATTAACATCAATACGTATACATCTTTTGTTACATAATTAGAGTACATTGCCTAACACTTGCAAATAGAACAGACAAATCATTGGTGAAAAATCAATTACTATATTATACCTGGCAGTTTTCTCCTTGTAGTCATAGATCTGCACAGCTGCATTGTGAGGAACCCTAAAGGTTATGACTCTTGTCTTGTTTCTACCAGTACTACTGATACTACTTCTCACTGAAAATTACAGACACAAAAATGCTATGACAACCTAAGAAGGTATGTAAGTAACTAATATTAATTTTTAAATAAATGACATTAGAAATCTGAATGCTGCAGGCACATTTGTATCTCAACTTCTTTTTCCTTTTTGCAATCTCTCAATTGCAATCGATAGGAGTTTCGGTTTTTAAGCCTGAAACACCATTTGCGCATGACTTCAGTGTAAACATTGCAGATTGTAATGAAAAATTGTCAGGAATGGGTTAAGAAGGTGTCTCTCAGACTAGTTAACAATTAGACCCGTAGCCCTTGAGGGCGAAGGGTCTAATTGTTTTAGTATCAACCAACTAGTCGGACAGAAAAAGCAATAATAAAGTTAGCAAACTTATGCAAGTTGAAGAAAGATTTATTTGGGAATAAAACAAAAGAAAGCACCACAAATTTTGCTACTCGAGGACTATTACTAATAGACCTCTAGTAGCGTAGCCAATCAGATTGCAGAATTTGCATTAGTCCACTAGTTGGGTGATACTAATTACTGGTATATTGACTAAATATTATAAAGTCATAAGATTAAGGGCTGCAAAATTTAGCTACTATGCTTGAAAAAAACAGAAGGGAATCAACCAAACCTAGACAAAAGGTTCCACTGAAGTTTAAATTTGCACAATTTTGATAAACATTTTTTAAGTTATGGATGAAACCACACAGTGTTATCAAACTTGGATATGTTTCTGAAAACATATTTTGCTTGCTATGGCTTTGTTATCATTATTATTATAATCATTAGTATTATTAGTGTGATCATTATTATTATAAAATTAATGTAATGGCACCAAATTTATTGTTGAGATCAACACAAGTTCAATGTTTTAACATGCATGTAATTTGCAGGCTACTTCAATGAGACCTTAGGTGAAGGTGGAGGAATTTTCTACTACTTGGACAATGAATCACTTTTAAAAAGACAAGCATTTACTTATTTGTCCAGACAATGATAAATCAGACAGAAGTTAATTTTCTATTCCAGGATCTCTCTTATCTCTCCCACCTCTTTGGCGTCTGTTGAATGTACTCTGATTTGTTTGTGTTTGTTCCACATTAGAAATATCATCCCAAGCAGTAGACATTTGTTGTAGTGAAGGCAGATCTACAGAAAATTTAAAACCGATTAATTTCAGTTCTAAGCATGAGTGCCAATTGGACTCGAAGATCAGGAAGCATTGGTCACTGACCATGAAAAACTAAAAAGTAACATGGTTAAGATTTAAGCTCTACAAAGGTGACAAACCAAATTTTGATTTCAAATTTTCAAAGATTTGTATAATTGAACCCAAACCAAATGTGAAGTAATGAACAATACTGAGTGAAACGTTTGTAAATGATTTTATGTATGTACTGCTATTAATGATGGAAAAAAATGACCAATCAACAAGCAGGAATTTCCATGGTTTGTAAAATTGATCTTTGAATTTCATAAAGATATTTTGGAGTAAAGACAGAAGACAATTATTACAATTTAACATAAATAAGTTAATTGAAATTGGGCATTTGCACTGGAAATGCAAGTTAGGATTTGCTAGCTTCTAATAAGTATTGTAAGTTTCAAACATAAAACGTTCTTAGTTTAACATTTTGCAGGGTGAAAACCATGAATAATGAAAAAATTCCTCTTGCAAGCTTTTGATTCCATGAAAGAATAACAACACTGCATGCTTTCATCCGAAATATTAATTAAAGTTAAATTCAGAAATGTTGAGATTTTATAGGAAAGTGCATTGTATGAAAAGTCTGAAATATCAAGACTCTCAGCTCATACCATGAGAGTCATGCAAAATTATTTATCATATTTTATTATAAATATAATACAACACCACCAAAAGGGACTGCCTACAACAATAATATTGATATTGACAATTTTATATATCAGGCTCTCTCCTGCTACCCTTGAACAGACCTGAATTTGTAGAATGTGCAAAACCAAAACAGAGTAAAGTGTAATTGAGATGACCGTACCTGATATCTGTGGAACCATAACGTTCCTGGTGCCACGATCAGCCAGCGGGTCCTTGCCTCCTGCCAACAGCTGTTCTACTGTAGGAGACAGCTCCTTCTCCCAAAGCTCTTCATCTTGCGTCAGCATGTATGTCTGTCCACATACCGCTCGAACTTTACCAGTCTTGATGTCACGCACATAGATTCCTTCATTTTCATCAAGAGGGATGGCTTTTCGCCTAGCAATGACTTCCACTTCTACAGGGGGGACATACTCACTGGGTCCTCTTATCATCCAACGATCACCTGGTCGTCTGGCCACCTCCTCCTAAGATCAGAATAAGAAACATGATTGCATACTTGGACTAAATTCAAAGATTACCATTGTGCCTGCAGCTCCACTGGCATATTGCAAATTTCCCAAGCTACATGTAGTTTAAATTTATTTGAAGTTGTCCAACCACCCTAACTGGAATCAAACAGCCTTACCTTTTAGCATTTCCTACACACACAAACATACACATCCTTAAAGTACTTTTTGTTTACCTCCTTTTCATCAACATCAGTGAATGCTTCATTGGCTTTCAAAATGAGACCCTCATCTTCTCCCAGAATAAACACATTTTGGATGCCATTCTCTAGCCTTTCACCAGGTGATAAGAAGAATGACAATTCCCCCTACAAAAGTTACAGAAGGACTGTCTCAAGAGAATAAACACTGATCACTATAATTACTAAGTGTCTCCTTCATGGCCTCTGGCACATACAGCCTCCACAGAGCTTTTCCACCCATCTCTGCTTGTTGCAATAGCTCTTGCCTCTGCCCAACACTTCCAAACTGCTTCCCTCCCCTACTGTTGGCCTCCATGTGATCTTAGGTCTTCCATTACAGACAACCATATACATGTATCTTATTCCCTTACAGACTTAATAATATACATGAAAAAATTACTCGATTCTGATTGGCTGAGAGCAGTGCAGTTCAAGTGTAACACCAGTGCAAAAAGTGTAATACCAGTGCAAAAAGTGTAACACCAGTGCAAATTACACATCGATTTTCTGAATTATGATATTCTTTATTTTTAAACGAATTGCTTTGAGTTCGTAGCGTTATCAGTTGATCTTCATCAGCCAATCAGTAAATAAAGTGTCAAATCCGCGTCAAATGCTTACTTCCTGTCCGCAATGAGATCTTCCGGTACTTCTTCCAGGCGAATTTTTTCATGTTTATATTATTAATAAGTAATCATACGGCTTTTCTCGTTCAATTTGGAATTAATTTGTACTTGTGAGTTTTTCAAAAAGCTGAAATTGCACTCGCCGAAGCGGCTCGTGCAATTTCAGCTTTTTGAAAAACTCACTCGTACAAATTAATTCCAAATTGAACTCGAAACCGTATGATTACCTTTACAAATGACACTTAAATGGTCATGCAGTCTAATGGTAAAATGTGATTGCATGTTCCCTCTTCACTTTCAAAAGTTGATCAGTAAACATCTGGGCCAGGTTGTTTGAAGCAAGGTTAAGGTAACCCAGGGTTAGTGCGAAATTTAAATACAGAGATGAGAGCTTAAAAAGCACATTCAGTATAATTCTTTTTGAATACAATTTGATGATTGTATGATCTGAATAAAATAGAGAAAGTTATTGGAATAAACACTTTTTAACAAGAGGAAAAGAAACCCAGGTTAAAATTTAACCCTGGGTTAGCGCTAATCGGCTTTCGAACAACCGGCCCCTGCCTATCTTTCTAACTCTAAGTTATTGTACTAGACGTTGAGGTTACCACCAAACAGCTATTAATGGTAATTTTGAAGTTTGGATTTGTTGATACTATATAGAGTACATATCTACGGTGGCCCACAACTGTCACGGCAAAACAGAAAGTCACGGCACTACAAACTTAACTCACGGCAAGACAATGTTATCTCACGGCAAAACAAAATTAACTCACGGCAATACACCATTAACTCACGGCAAAACAAAATTAACTCACAGCAGAACACTACTAACTCACGGCAAAACGAAATTAACTCACGGCAAAACAAAGAAAGCGAGTTGGTCAGCGGTTGGTCAGCGGTTGTTATTTGCTTTATAAATGGTATGTCGTGTAACAGTAACACACTGCTCGCTCGGAAACCGTCATGTTTGGTGCAGTGTTCCTTATCTCGAACTCATGATGTTTTGTAGCGCTTGTGGTTCGTTAGTCGATCAAAATGCTAACTTTTGCAAAAGACTGTGGTAAAGGTACGTTTCTTAATCTTAAGTATTCGTATTTGCATCTCTTTTAGTTCCGAATAACGATAGGCACGTGAGAAGCTCGGTCAATAATTCAAGAAATATATCAGATTTTGACCGTCTAACACAGCAATGGGTTCACGTAAGCTTATATAATTAGCTCGTAATATATGTTATACTGTAAAACCGTTCATTCGTAAATACTTTGCAAAGATACGTTTCTTCATTCGGTCATAGCCTATATTTTAAAGTTTGTACAATTAGATGTTTTCTGTTTTTTTTTTCCCGTTTCTTTTTGTGGCTTGCTTGAAAACTGGTTGGTGCATTACAGATTTTGCGGGTCATATCTGCAGGATGCACCAAAAATAGCATACATTACGAATGTTTCCTTTTGGCTACATGTACATGCACAATCTTATTTCAGACACGTGCTGATCAGCTTATTTGTGGCAGTGTCTTCTCACGTGCCTATCGTTATTCGGAACTAAAAGAGATGCAAATACGAATACTTTAGATTAAGAAACGTGCCTTTACCAAAGTCTTTGCAAAAGTTGGCATTTTGATCGACTAGCGAACCACAAGCGCTACAAAACATCATGAGTTCGAGATAAGGAACAGTTGCACCAAACATGAGGGTTTCCGAGCGAGCAGTGTGTTACTGTTACACGACATACCATTTGTAAAGCAAATAACAACCGCTGACCAACTCGCTTTCTTTGTTTTGCCGTGAGTTAATTTTGTTTTGCCGTGAATTAACGGTGTACTGCCGTGAGTTAATTTTGTTTTGCCGTGAGATAACATTGTCTTGCCGTGAGTTAAGTTTGTAGTGCTGTGACTTTCTCTTTTGCCGTGACAGTTGTGGGCCACCGTACATATCGACATGCAATAACTTACAGTATTTTATGATATGAAATAAGTCGTCAGATGAATCTTCATTCTGAAATATTAGAAAATTTGGCTGTTTTGTAGCTTCTAAGCAATCTAACTATAGGAAGTAGATTAGGAACTTCATTCCTTGCTTTCCAGGCTGATACCCCTAACCCTTTGTCGCATTCCACACCTGCTACGCAGGGTCTGCTTTGCATAATGCCAACCGTGGGTTGAGATCAGAAATCTATGGAACAAAACTGCCAGCTAGTAGCATACAGCCACATACAGCTGCCATGGTCAGTTGATCTCAGGGTAAACAACTGACACACCAATGCCTATTGTACGCAATCATGCACTGTACCTACGTACTTTGACAAGTCTCTTCTGTCCCAGCTGTGGTTTGCCCTCTTTATCAACAGGATCAAGAAGAACACAGTACTGACGGTTGTTCAAAGTGGTGATGTTAACCACTCCCACAACCTGTTGGGGAGAATGCATGCATATTTAGTATAATACAGCTTATAAATAATTAATATTCAATAATAGTAATAATTATCAATTACTTTGTTGAGATATTATCAAGGTGTGTATGTGTTGAAGGTTAAAATGAACTTCAGGTCGAAATAGTACCAAATTACATGTAGATTGATTTGTTTCTTCCTTCGTTTCAATTTATTGGAGGATTTTGGAAATACTTAATCTGGAACAAAGAAATAAACAAATGAAACTACAGAAAACCTTCATTGGTTAATGTACATTGATTGGTTGAGGCATACATCATATCAGATTGCTATTTTACTCCAAGCAAGGTGACTGCATGTATTAAATTTCTTGATACACAAATTTTAAAAAGTTTGCTCAACCCAGAGATAAATACTGCGGAGCATGGAGTTGAAATAATTCAAGCATGAAAGACACAATTAAAACAAATAGGACAAGAGTTTTAAAAGGTTTGATATATGCCTTTATTATATCTCTTGTGCTGTGATTGGTCAATTTAGTGGGCCGTACTTCACTGTACAGGCCGCTAAATTCAAAAGTTTGTTTTGAGATATATTAAATATCTTACAAACCTCAGTTTCTCGGTCTGTACTGTAAGTTACGGATGCTTGTTTTTTCTGCTTGGGCCATAAATCCAAGCAGAAAAAACCTTGGTCCGTAACTTACAGTATGGACCTCGAACTCGGTTAGTAAAAGGTATTTCTGTCCAGTTATTTTGTGAAGCCGAGTGCCAACGGACCTAGTAGTTACTTGATTTTAGATCACCAAGAAGAGGTTTGTATAATGTTCTCATAAAAAGGAACTGTACATATTACCCGAGAATATGTTGGTACATGGACAAAGAAAGATAACACTATTACGTACACACTAGTTCTAATTTTAATTACCAGTAATATTATTATTAAATACCTCTTCATAAACATTTGGTATGTGTGCTTCTGTGTCCTTCATAGTAATAAGCCACTCTTCTCCATTTTTATGCAAGACACCTTTGTCGTCTTTAAATGTCCGTGTGGAACGGAGGTGAAGTGCTTTCTAAATGGATCAAGGACACAATTGAAACACTTTTCGTGAACTGGATTTGTTCAGTTCTCAAGCCCTGCTTATCAGTACACTAAAATGCATACAAGCAAAACACAGTATCATGAAAAAAAATCTTGACTACTATATCATTCCGCAACTTGCAAGATGCCTACAATCCCAGGGGGCATAGGAGGGGGGGGGGAAGGAATTTTTGGATGGTGGTGTGCCACTGTGACTCTGGAAACTTTTTTATTTTTTTTATTTTTTATTTTTTTATTTAGTCCCCCATACATGCACATTGTGAATAATTATAGTTACAAATATTGGAAAAGTGACAAGGAAGCCTAAAGAAGCTGAAAGCTTATGCAAGTACTGGTAGCCTTCCCTATATTACACCTAGTTTAGCTAACTTTTGATACCATAGCCTAGACTAAACTCTGAAAATCCCTCCCAATCTAAGAGTAGTGATTTTTGGATATAAAGCTTTCGCTACTCAACCACACATTCAATATTGGCGTGTCGTCTGTCAGTTGTCAGTCATATACTCGGAGCTGTGCCAAGCACGCAGATACACATTATGAAGAACAATGAACACCTACTTTAATTTTAGCCAGTATTTTAACCACCCATTTCCATTAGAAACCCGATTGATGGGAGTTCATAATAACCAGTACTATTTTCAAAGTTAGCCATCCATTCCAGGCATCTATCAATGTTTTCTTTGCTATTACACTAAGCTGCAATATAATTTTTTGAGTGGAAATTTCTGGTTTCCCTAGTAGTAGACTAAAATCATCACCACACCCTTCACAGCAATACATACCCATATGGCCCATATATGGCAGTACCCCCCTCCCCCTCCCCCCTCCTGGGGCAAAAGCCTTGAGTCCAGACAGTTTACAAGTGTCGTCAAAGAAAAAGGTGAGTTGTTAATTGGTGAACAGGAATAAATTTTAAACTAAAAAAAAATAAAATACCAGTCCATACAAAATGGAGTTTAAAACTGACCAGTGACAACCCTGTGGAAGTCCTGTAATATTATCCCCTATACTGCGTGTACCACTTAGCAAAGTCAATTTGTTGATAATAAAGTTTGTCAAATTTACATCTTACGCATGATGTCAACATGCAATGCAGTTGCCGACGTTTAATTACCTTCTCTGTTAATACATAGGCATCAACAATATCCACAACTTCCTCATAAGCACCAGGTAAGTATGCTCCAATCTTTTTCACTAACCACTCTTCTCCAGCAACACGGATATTACCATCACGATCCTTAATAACCAGAGTAGAAAGCATGTTAGATCCACTTTGCAAAACACACCATTCGTGTTAATTCAATAATCATTAGTTTGATATCATCTCTAAAGAAACCATCAAAGTACACATTTTATTACACATACTGTTTGGTATTTGTAACTTGGTAAAACTAATATCAATTTACCATTACAGGTACATTAAACATTTAAAATTAATATTTCTATACAGTTATATACAGTACAAGTCCTTCATTAAGAATCCACTTTATATGTTGTAATAGTTTGCCTTTTCTCTGTAAATTTTGTATTTATTAATTTTTATTCTCATTGTAACTTAGCAGCACATTGTAACTCTCTGACCTACGAAATGTAAGCCTCTGGCTTTGGCATCTTATTATCATTAACTTGTGCTTTGTGTACTTATTTATCAATAAACAAATAATTCAAACTGTATTGGTTACTGGCTAAATACTTTTCACAATTTCTTGAAACAGTTGAAGGGAATATTCAAATCTCAACTACAGCTGTAGGTAATATACTTTGTAATAGGCTAAGAATTACTTTCTAGGCAATGTTGGCAACAGGTTGTTTTATTCTTACCCTTGTTTCTTTTCTTGCACGCAGTCTAATAGCTTGGTTGGACTGTATAATGGTCGCTCGGATGGTTTCTATCACTCCAACTTCCTTCTTTGGAATGTAAGTACCTAGTGATTTCATTGCATGAGAACAATTTTAGTTCCTAAAAGTAGTGTAACTGGAACCCAACCACTACAAATAAAAAAACACTAATGAATTAATTTTTATCATTTATAATGATTAATTATTAACTAAAAGTATTAATGGTAGAAGTCATTATTAGATAATAATTTGGTGGTTTAGGAACTCTCATGCAATATTCCACTGCAGGAGCAAATATTCAAAGCACTAAGAAACAGACATTTCATTTACCTGGTCCCTCAAACAACCACTCATCACCAGCAACTCTCTTCTCTCCAGACAAAGACTCAAAGTCTAGAACTGCACGCAGCCTTAATGCTGAGTTGGCCATCACCACTGCCAGAGTCGTGACATCCTGCTTCAAAACCTCACCAGGGTATAGGGGAAATGGATCTTGAGCAAGACGAATATCCTGTGGATAGCGAGTTGGTAGATATAAATCAGTAATAGAACTGGGCTGGGTTGTTCGAAGCAAGGTTAAGGTAACCCAAAGTTAGTGCGAAATTTTAATGCAGAGCTAAATTACAGAATACAGGGCCACTTATTTACATACCACTGAATAACAATAGTGTCCATTGTTACCTGCTTCGTTCTACAAAAGCCTCCGACACCTGTAAACGAGGTGGACCAAGGTGGCCCTGTATTCTGTAGTTGCTCCAAATGCAGATACAAGAGCTTAAAAAGCACATTCAGTATAATTCTTTTTGAAAACAATTTGATGGTTGTATGCTTTGAATAAAATAGAGAAAGTTATCAGTGAAAATGCTTTTTAGCAAGAGGAAAAGAAACCCATGTTAAAATTTAACCCTGGGTTAGCGCTAACTGGCCTTCGAACGACCGCTCCCTGGCCTGTACTTTTAGGCTTGTGTGCACCTTAACCTTTGTTGAGGTTTTAGTCGGTGGTGTCATTAAGGAGCAACCAGTAACTGTTACTCCCTGTCTCAAAAATATGAAGAAAAACAATAATTTCTTTACAAAAACATAACCTTGCCCTTAACCCTTTCACTCCCAAGAGTGACTTTACAGATTTTACTCTGTCTAAACGCCAGACGATTTTACTCGTCAAATGGAGACCCCTTGGGAGTAAAAGGGTTAACTACATTTAACTATGACTACCAAAATCCATATTTAGACCTGGTCAGCATGTCCTAGCTTGATCTGTCCATTGGCATCCACAACTACATTTCCATCTTCATCTCGTAACACTGGATTCTCAACAATGCAGTAATGGCGAGGAGGAATGGTGATCATTTTCTCTGGGCCAAGAATAACCTGAAAATAATTATTAATTAAACATTACGAAAGTCATAATAACTTTTGAACGCAACATTAAGTTTAATCCAGATAAGCGACCTGAGTTCACAGTGGATTTCAAATAATAAAAACTCTTCTACAGTGGATAAAAGCTGTCTATTATAACAACCTAAGCCTTATACACCCCTTACGTAATCCTATTCTACCTAAAGGAAAAAGTAGTCATAATAACTATTATAATTGTGGCTGGTTCCTGAGTTCTGATTGGCTACCCGTGCAGCCAAGATAGGTCTTTCTTGCCTGCTTGGCAATCTGTCTTGCTACGTCTCAGTCAATAAAAATGCAACAAAAGACGGCAAGATTTCCGCACAGGTCCCTACTTCATTATGCATGCAGCAGATGAATTGTTCAGGGTAATGCACATGTAAACATTTCTTGTTTTTGCAGAATGAAACAGTATGGCTACAGCATGCATAATGAGGTACGGACCTGTGCGGAAATCATTCCAAAACGACTTAGCCACTATGCAGCCATGTTGACCTCACATTTGGTCAATAACACATATATATTTTGTCAATCATTAACTCTCCTTAGTAAATGGCATACATGTCTATGTTGTAGTTCAATTTTTTCCTTGGTTCAAATTCTATTTTCCTTTGTTTTCTGGTATGGTAATGTGGGATAATGAGTTTGAAACAAAGGAAAATAAAATTTAAACCAAGAAAAAAATAGAACTACAACATCTATATTAAGGTTGGGAGATTTTCTGTTTGATCTACTTGATTATTTGTTTGATTGTCAGCATCTTGATATCATAACAAGAGTTTGAGTGCGAGCAAAAGCGGTAAGATTTCCGCATAGGTCCCTACTTCATTATGCATGCTGTAGCTGAATTTGTCTTGGGCATTGTACGCGCAAACTTTACATATTTTGGAGGAACGAAATTTTATATCTACAGCATGCATAATGGGTAGGGACCTGTGCGGAAATCTTACCACAAAAGCTACCGCGCAAAATTTCACATTAAAAGTTATTTGACAAAATTGAATACCTTTTCATTGTCCTGTCGGATAAAGGTCTTTGGACCAACCTCCACTTTGGTAACATTTGTGTTCTGGTCCAAAACATGGATGTAATAATAAGGTGGGATACGGAAGATACTCTCTCCTTCCTGTGGAGACCCTGCCACACGTCGACTTGAACTCATGGTTCTTAAGGATAGCTGTTACAGAATACAGAAAAAAATATTGCTCTTGTTTCTACCAAAACCATTCAGCGATGCTGGAAGTCTAATTCTGTCAAGGAGGAGAAAGGGACGCTTACCATGACGTCAACTGACGTCACCGTGACAGCTTGCACCAGTTCTCGAAACACCCGAGAAACTTTTTTTGTTCTGTACGCAGCTTTACCCTCTTTAGTCTGATTTCGTTTGCAATGAATCTTCGACGACTATTCAGCTAGGGAAGTTGTAAAACTAGCCTGATATCGACCGGTATAGCCGAGCAAGAACGAGGAAACAAAATGACTTTGGAGGTCAGCCTGTACGACTTTACGAGAGTTTTGCATTGCCATGTTCCATGTTTTTAAGGTTCTTTTCTGCTTTCCTTATTCATTAGTCCTGTTTTACTGAATTTATCTGGTGGAAAGTCGCAAAACAGTTGTCGATCCATCAGCAGCTTGGAGAGTACACTGAACGCTTAGGTTAGTTAAATATAACTGCATTAAGCAACAAAATTAAATTCGACATCGAGTGATCGTGTACCTCAAACGTCTTCACTCGTCTGAACTGAATAGGCTAGTTTGACTAGAGCTACAACGGAAACATTGAATGAAAAGTGATCGTCACCGCTAGATTTCCATGCGGTTAGAACAAGTCACACAGCTTCGACAAACCAGCACAGAGCGCAGCTGCAAAAGGACTGCAGTTCGATAAAAGTTCTTTGATAACATCGGATTATCCCGACAGCGGCTCAAGGCAAACTACAGTCGACCTGCTGCAAGCACCATTACACATAAAGTTCGAAACATCATCCTTACCTATTGCACAGTCCCGCTAACAAGTGAACGTTCGCTGCAGAAAACGAAAGAATGATTTCCGTTTGGAAAGTGGTCGCATCCGCCCGTCACCCCTCCCCTTTACCGGGGAAATTATCCAGGACTCTTGACCAATCACAAACTTACAATATGACATCAGGCCACAAATTGAGAAAAACAGAGCTCAGCAGAAAATTTGTGGAGGTCATCACTTCAAGTTTGTTAGTAGCCTACGTGTAGCTGCACCCTCCCCCTGAAGGAAAAAACGGGAGGAGGTAACGTCGTTCCCTCCTCCCGTTTTTTTCGGGGGGGGGGGGGTGCGGCTACACGTAGGCTAGTTTGTTAGGGGATCAAACGTCAAACATCCGAACAAGAAGATTATTTGCATAAAATATTGCAAGGTAAACAAAACCTGAAATATGTTACGGAGGGTTTCGGAGGAACAAACTTCAAAACATCCAAACAAATAGACTATTTGCACAAAATTTTGCAACGGTAAAGAGAACCTGAAAAAAAGGCTGCCTTTATTGTTGTTGACAACGGCTTTTTACCCGCTTATCCTCCCAGACCCAAGTTTTGGTTTCTGCTATTCTTTCCCGCTATGAACTCACTTCTCCGCTCGGATCCGGGTGGATAACCCCTCCCCCCACCCCCCACCCCCGGCAAGAGCGGTACTTAGGAATTTTGCGGTTGGAATGTGTGGTTGGGAACCGGTACATCCCGAGCCTATACTAGTCCATATTCAGCTGAATTTTCCTACTAGACTAAACTCTTCAAATCCTTCGTTATCCTAGATTTGCTATTTTCCAAAATGCTGAGGTTGTTGGTAGTTAATAATATTCAGAAGTACTTTCTATGACAGCCTTGAGAAAACTGAGTTGCGTGTAAATCAAACTTTGCCGAATCTTTTTTGAATGGCAATTCACGGTTTCCTCGAGTTCTCTGGACGGTTCAGGCCCCAATTGTTCAAAACCCGGATAACTTTATCCGGTGGACAAAAAACTATCAAGCTACTCGAAATCGAACGTGAACACTTGCCAAGGTGTTTTCTTCATTCCCATACTTAGGTATGCATACAATATGTCCATTGATGGTTTGTTGTAGAAATGGGGGAACCTTTGAATTAAGACCTAAAAAGCTATAAACATATAGTCCAACTGGACTAAAATTTTCTGACAATAGATCGGTTCCCTGGAAAATGATATCCTATTCTAGACTCAAACTCTCTATTTCTAAACCCTGTTCCAGAAACTAAACCACACCCACGTACTTCACTGTACAGCCCGCTAAATTCATAAGTTTGTTTTAGTCGCCAAAATGTCTCCAGAGAAATAATAAATATCTTACAACCCTCGTTTTCTCGGTCCGTACTGTAAGTTACGGATCCTCTTTTTTTCCTCTCGGATTTATGGCCCGCGCGCTTCGCGCTTGGGCCATATATAGATCCGAGCGGAAAAACCTCGGTCCGTAACTTACAGTACGGATCTCGAACTCGGTTAGTAAGAGGTATTAGTAAAAATACTCAGGTGATTATACAAAATTGCGCGCTCTGATTGGTTCGCTATCTCGGATTATCAGCCGATAATCACCTCGACGAACAAAATGGCTGCCAGTCGTTCGCGCGCTTTCCATGAAATAAACTTTTTTCGCCTTGTACAAAGCTTTTTTTTTTTTGAAATAATCACCTGTATGTTTATACTAAAACAATTATTTGCCTCAGGCTCAGTGATTATCAGTGATTATTATTCATTCAAAATATTTCCCCGATTCTGATTGGCTAAAAGCATGCGTTTAATTCACCATGGGCGGGCGACCATCCGCTGACCGTGGAGCCTGTGGACTCTGGGAACGAGATTGACCATAACCAGTTACTGATGGCCAAATTTGGAAGAGTTTTGACGAGGAAATGACGTCAAAAATGCAGCGTTTTCGCAGGTCAAGGCACCGTTAACCGAGAAGACCTGGGGACGAGCTTGTGTTATTTTGTTGTTTTGTTGTAGTGCTGGTGGGTGTGAAATTTGTGAAAATAAAGCTCATTTTCTCCTTTAAGTGTTTGAAAATATTTTGATAAATAATAAAGCAATTAATGAATGCGGCTTTCGTAGGATATGAAGAATTAAGCGGATCTCGGAAGGGTGTTATCCATCTCGGCCTACGGCCTCGGTGGATAACACCTTCCTCGATCCGCTTAATTCTTCATATCCTACTCAGCCTCATTCATTAATTGCTAAATAATTGTTAATTATTATATCTCTCAGTTAGTACGCGCGCTGTGATTGGTCAATTTTTAGCGGGCCGTACTTTACTGAGAGGTATTGCTGTCCATTTATTTTGTAAAGCCGAGTGCCAACGGACCTGTAGTTACTTGATTTCGGATCAAATTGTGTTATTAAGTACGATTGTGCCTCTTCAATTTTTTCCTTGGTTTAAATGTTACTTTCCTTGGTTTTGTTTTTTTTTGTTTCTTTTTTTGGTACGGTAATGTATGATAATAAGTTTGAAACAAAGGAAAATATAAAATGTAAACCAAGGATAAAACTGAACCACAACATTACATTGATCGACGGAACACCCTTGATCACACATATTGCAGAACCCTTCAGATAAAACAGCAGTGAGGCGTAGCAAATTTTCAGAAATGTGCTTCCCAGTGAGCAGGGGTTGCAGTGGTAAATAGTTTCAACATGAATTTATAAAGTTGGGTCGCACAACCGCGAGCGTATGGAAAGGCTTATCACTTTCGTATGCGAGTCAAAATTATGAGCCAGGTGTGATTTTCGGGGTGGGGACAGTTCACTGTGATTATCACGATTAGTGTCGCATGAAAATACCGTAAATCCCGGATGTACCAGCAAACACAGAAGTCCAACATGACTTTTCATTAATCAAGATTAAATGCATAATGAAATTTATGTCCAATTTGTATTTCTTCATTTTATTATGTACTTCTGGCCCTCATTAGTAAACGAGTTTAATAAAATAAAATAGTCTCCTTACTGTTTACTGACCATGGTTAAAACATTTGTAGCATGTTACCAGTAAACCAGATACTAGTACTAAATTAAATGTTACTGGATAAATCCCGCGACTGGTTGCCACTACGTACGTCGGTAAGAGTCTAAGCTTGGTTTTTCTGGGCGTTGCGCCACCTCGTAAGAAAAGTGAGGTAAAAAAGGAACAACCGCTTCCTCTTCCCCGCCTGCCCCATTATACAAACAACCCCTCCATTTCAAAATCCTTTAGCGCAATATCGCATGACTCTGTAGCAACATTGTTTGCCATTGTTTACCCCTGGATAGGCGAGCTACGTTTCAGTCTGCCGGTTAAAAGGTTTTGGGCCTATTTATATGCATAGAAAGAGTTGCCAGCGTTGCGGGTCAACTTATTTTCCTTTTTCGTAGAACAAAAGGAAGAAACTAATGGTCAACCTTGTTGCGCAGAGGGTAAATAGAGCGAGCCGAAGCAGCCTTTTTCTGGAAAGTACTAAATCAGAAGTCCGCCCAACAAATAATTTTCCTACGTACTATGTTCCCCTGTTGTTTGCAGGCAGACTAGATGTTGACTTGGCTTTCTATGAAGTACTTAACGCTTTTCCTCATATAAACACTTCTGTTCGACCACAAATACATGCATGCACTGAGCACGAGGATAATTCAAACCCCTGGTGAAGTTGCCTCGGATGGGCGAGTGACCTTCGTCCACGGCAACAACTTGTGCCCACATGAACGGGCTCTTAAATGTGGTACGAAATGTAGTGTGAGAACTTCAA
The DNA here is from genome assembly GCA_949710005.1 of Ricordea florida. NCBI lineage: Eukaryota > Metazoa > Cnidaria > Anthozoa > Corallimorpharia > Ricordeidae > Ricordea > Ricordea florida. The sequence continues at coordinate 23,173,466 of OX453277.1, read as the reverse complement.
TTTCAAAGTACTGAGATAACCTAACACAAACACTTTTTAGCTCATGGAGCTTTAGCTCAAGAGCTATTGTGATGGATGGGAGAATTGGAATGTCAGGCGTAAACAATAGAATTTTCGGAATCCAATCGTCTCAAGATCGTTAAAAGGTTCTTTTTTTCGGCCGTCAATCAAAATTTAGAATATGCTTCGTGATCTTTGTATGTTAGACTCAAGTTCCGAAACGTATAGCGGGACATGACACCATAGTTAGTAGAGAAGTCTCCTCTGCTATGATGACACATAGCCCTTTTTGCTCCACGAGCTCAACATAGGATGCCTTTGATTTGTCTGGGCAGTTTGTTTTGTTCAGATCGAACTCTTATAGTGGACCATGTGCGCAACGCATGCATGCCGCGTAACAGTGATTCATCGGTGTTTCTCAGATCAAAACCCTCTCTTCTACCAGTTCACCATAATAAGCCGTGATAGTTTTTAACTTCTTGTTCACGAAATTCTGTTCAATCTCCATCTTTCCACCAGGTCCAGCAAGTGAAGACAGCTGTTCCACATCTACGTTACGCGGCATGAAATAAGCAATATTATCTGTTATTAGCTTGGTCGACTCAAATAGTTTAAACCCGTCAAGGGTAATCATGTTCTTAATGTCGAATACGTCTGCGCTTGCGTAGTTCGGTCCACCCCAAGGCGGGCTCAAAAACACGACATCGGCCCTCAAGTGTGGTATCAACTTCATGTAGTCCCCAATGACAAATTCAATTCGGTCTTCCACTCCGTACACAGTCGCATTGTTACGAGCGCAAGCGATCTTCACCGGGTCAATATCGATTGCTAACACGCGTTCACATGTGAAAGCGAATTGAATGGCGTTACCACCAACGCCGCAAAACGCATCAATGATAAAATCACAGCGACATCTTTCGGCGATGTGTTCAGCGATGCGCTCTGGCGTTACAGAAAACCACCCTTCTTTGTCCATTTTAATCCCTTCGTCAAAACGCGAAAACAAGCGATATCTTTGGGCCCAATACTTGGCGATGTCGGGATCAAGCTCAGGATTTTTTAATGATTTACTGAGGTTGTCCTTGCAAGAGATGGGTTGACCTTCGTTGCCGTGGTCCAGTTGTTCGTTGTTGTTAGGAAGTTCACTCAACTCGTTGTCTTCATCACCGAAAAACTGACTCGAATTCTTACTAACGTTCGTCCTCAAAAACTGCCTCACTTTCTCCTGTATACCTTGCTGTTTCTGCTCGTCTTTCACAGCTGGTGCCGGCTCTCGAACACACTCACCATTTGAACCCTCGTCGCCTTCCATTCTGGATCCTTCTCCGTCGTCATCGTCGTCAAATCGCAAGTGAATTCCGATCGATTCTGGAACCTTAACAGCCTGGTGCATGTTGAGTACTTTGCTCCTGGATTCGACGTCTTTTAGTTCAAATCTAACCTTAGCCCCAGCAAACTTCGGTAAACCCTGATAGTTCTCCGTTTTTTGTACTCGAGAAACTTTAAATCCCATTAATTCGTAAGCTTCTTTCAACGTTTGCGCTTGCAATTCGTCCGCATCAAACTCGTGAGCTCTTTTTAAATTCTTTGGTTTTTCCTCCGGTGGGTCATCTCCACCTGTTGTTTGAGCGCTAAACTGACTGCAGGCTTGTCGTGGTTTTGGAATCGCGCGGTTTGTGCTAGCCACGGATGACGTCATTGACTGGCTGCTTCCGCGCTTTTTCTTCCTTTTCCTATTGGTCTTACTGGCAGATCCACGCGACATCGAATCCTGTTCGTCGTCCGGTTCAAACTGGTTTAACTGGTTACACTGAACTACGGTACCCTCTGGCTCCAGGTCAAAAGAAAATCCCTGGCCACGCCAGTATCTGAACTGTTCATAGTAATACCAATAAGTTTCCCAGTACGTTTGTTCCCAAAGTGATTTAATCTGCTCTAAATTCCCGTCAATATGCTCGGTATTCGTTGATGAAACCTCGCATGGTTCTTCTGCGGTTTGAAGATCGTTCAGACTTTCCTTTCGGCTGCAAAATGTTGGGCCGTTCTCTCCTAAACCTGATGGTCGAGTTTTTGGTAGTTCTTGCTGCGAAGCAGAGTTGGATGAGGAATGTAGACCTTCGATTATTCCATAACAAAAGCCCTCCTTGTTGTTTTGAAAATCTCCCTCACTCGGTTCAAACTGCACTTGTCCAGCATTCTCAGGTATTTTGCTGCACGTCTTTTTACCTCCATCCACTTTGTCCAACGAATTTAATTCGTCACTGCCCGTGCAATGGGCCACTAAAGCGCTACTCTCAAGCAATACAATCTCTTCCTCTCGTGAAGAAACCTCCAGTGCTTCCAAACGATTACTCAATCCCACAGCGGAACAAACAGCTTCCCTTTCGATCTCACTCTTAACGACAACCGAATCATTTTCACTACTCGCATTATCTTCGCACACGTTGTTCTCTGTACGAGTTTCTACTTCATTAGTTTGACAAACAGCTGAATGTTCGGGATAGCGGCCTTTCCAGTTGTCCCACACCAGCGAATACCCGTAAATGTTCCAGTACTCTTCCCAGCCATCGTTCCCTTCATTGTCTACTCCCTCGCTTGGTAAATCTGCTCCAGAAGTCAGTGGACCTTCGGTAGAATTCCCAATTAATACTTTTTCCTCCAACTGGGAATATGTTCCCACGTCACCATCGGAACCTCTTCCTAGAACAGGAGCACTAACAGAATTTAAATCATTCGTTTTGGCGTCAAATTCATTGCAAACAGCTGGTGAAATGTTGTCTCGTTGAAGTTGACAGGAACTTAAAGCAGCTTTGTCAATGTCTTTTGTGGTCGAATGCGACACAGTTTGTTCCACACACGACTCTTCAACGACTACACTTTTGAGAGCATCATCGTCTGATAATCCACATTGAAATGTCTTGTCACTCAAAGATGCTGTATTTTCCTCGTCCAATGATGAGTTAGTTGCCACCGCACACCACTGACTCGGCATAGGTGCTTCAAACAATGTAAGGTCATTCATTTCTGTCTCCTTTCGCTTTGGATCCGCGTATTCTAACTCACACGAGAAAATGCGTGATTGCCTTGGCACGTGTCGTTGTTTCTTTTTCCCAGCTTTCCGCTTGCCCCTTTTCCTCTCTTTGTTTGGCGCACATGTGACTGACTGATGCTAAAGTAAAACCAATACATGAGTATAATACAGTCACTTTAACGTTTGTTAGGACATCATACAGCACTTGAAGATTCGACTTAACATACTTTCATACTGCGAAGGTCAAACCTTCCGCTCCGTTTCCAACCGCAGTGCAATAACATATGATTCATTTCATATCCTCAAATTGTTGATATCATTCCTAACACGGGCAAGCCTGTTCCAGGCTTTCGGTTGATAAAGGCACAGTTAGTAGGGGCGATCGAGAGGAAAAATGCGAGGAGACTGTTCCCGCGCTTTTTTCCTATCGCTCGCCCCCTCGCTTTACTAACCGAATGCCTGGAACAGGCTAAACACCGGCATATCTACCTTTATAATATAGCTACGTTCTTACACGCGCTCCGATTGGTCAAAAACCCATGTTTTATCAGAGTATAAAACATAGAAAAAGCGTGTTTTATTGTTTTTCGCCACATTACCTCTACTCGACAATTCTGTAAGAGATGGCGAAAAACATTTTCTTTGAAGAAATTCATGATGGCGTTCTCTGCGAAGCAGCAGAAAGTTTTGAAGCTGAGATTATATAACAAATAAAGAAGAAGAAGCGAAAACAGTCAAGAAGTTGGTATTAAATGGCGTCAGTTTGTCGATGTGTGTGCTTTGTTGTTTCTACTCGCGGCGTGTAAAATCTATGTCACAAAGCAAATGAAGAAGCCTAAGCCGTGTATTACAATGTGATAAAACACTCCGGACATTTGAGAATACTCGAGAAATGTAGAAAACACTTGCCTGCGGCTCGTGTTTTCTACATTTCACTCGTGTTCTCAAATGCCCGTCGTGTTTTATCACAGTGTAATACACGGCTTAGGCTTCTTCATTTGCTATTATTACATAGATATAACCCTGCGCGCGCTCTGATTGGTCAAGAACCCATGTTTTTATCAGAGTATAAAACATAGAAAAAGCGTGTATTATTGTTTTTCTTCACATTACCTCTAATCGACACTGGGACCAGATTAAGAGTGGGGTATAGTTATTTAAGCAACAAACCGCAGTCTGTACCGGCGTAATAAACCACGCGGGATGTTGGGAGAACACTCGAAGAGCCTGTATATTACTCTGCGGCTCTTCTCGTGTTCTCCCAACATCCCGCGTGGTTTATTACGCCGGTACAAACTGTGGTTTGTTGCTTAAATAACTATACCCCACTCTTAATCTGGTCCCACTGTAGACGGCTGCACGATTTAGCTTAGTTTGTAGAGAATTGCACCGGTATTCGCCGGGTCGCGGATTCGAACCCCCTTCCAGCCCGTTCTTTTTTCAGGTCAAATCATAGTTGCTTAAAACTACGTCCACGCTGCTTCTCATTCCGCACTGCATTATATGAAATTTTTCTTGTGCTCCGTTGCTGACCTCGTACAGTGTTAGCAGTCATCCAAACAATATCAAACACAACTTGTTTCCACGTCTTTTCCAAAATGAATTTCTGGCCTTTCTGTACTAATTTTTTGGAGGGAACTTCACAAAAAACGAAAAGAAAAAAAAACTAGCCTCGAGATGTGTTTTCTCTAACGGGATGGTTTTGTCGTTTGATTTTGTATTTCTTTTACATAAAAAATACGTGAAGGGGAGACTTCACGCTCGAGATTTGACCTTTAGTTGACAACATATGCTCCAGTCCAACGAAATTCCTACTTCGTTCCCAAGTGAAAGAACAGAAGTAGTAAAGCTTACAATGCAGTGTGATAAAATAGTAAAATTTCGTACGTTAGATTGGTATAACTAACTTTATCTTGACGTTTGATGACTCCAATTTTGGGTGCTTCACCAGCACTAGTTAGCATTCCCCTACAGGCGCGGATCCACACCGGTTTTCCCCCCTTTACGGGAATCGGTCAGATTTTCCATAATGAGTAATATATTTTTAATAAAAAGAAAAACTTTCCAAGTTGAAATCTGAGGAAAATGGAACTGGCCAATATCCTGTCTGAATGACTCAGAGACTAAAAAATTTCCCAAGTGAGCATGCGCCCGGACCCCCCTAGAAACTTGCCCCATCTGCGCTCGTTTAGAAAATCGGTCACCATTTATTCTAGATCCACGCCTGCCCTATTTCTGTCAAGTTTGTAGTTTATGTGGCCTGCATGTGCTAAAGGACGAAGATAGAAAGATACGCACCTACTGGCAAAGGATCCCATACAACAAAAACAAATCCCTTACAGCATCAAAACAAATTCCCTGTTTCACTCTCAAGAGAGCCCTCAGTATCATTGCTTTGGTTATTTAGGGATTAAACGCAGCAAACAATGACTACCTCATCATCAGAGTCCAGGTCTCTGGGGGAGTTGAAGAAGCATGTTGGAAGTCCCATAGTCTTCATAAGTTCAAGTTCCTTCTGCATTTCTTCACCTGGTTTGTCCATTTCATGAAGGTAAGGTGCTCTGGCAAGTGCTCTGGCCTGCTGAGTACTGGTGACTAACATGCCGTTGACTGTTTCCATTCCATCTTCAGTCTTACAAAGAAATTAATTGTTCGTGGTTAGAACATGACTTCTAAACTAAAGTAGACTTTAAATGAAATAAATTGTGATTCATTTTACTAATCAAGCATAAGTATTAACAGGTTATTTCCACCCAGTATTATTATTGTTATACTTAGCATTAAAAACACATTCTACCAATCCGTGTCCTGACGTGCCAGGTAGAGACCTTAGGCGGTCAACACTGCCCAGTATTTTGCTTCCTGATCTCTACCTCTTTTTCAGAGAAATATTGTATGCAGAAAACACAACTGGCCATATTCACAATGCTAATAATATTCATGTGTCTAGCTCTGTTGACTTAACAAAAAAACTTCATCAATTTTCTTTAGTATTTGCCTCAGACAAAATATTACTTAGAGGGCTCTACCAGACTCTGTTTCCAGACAAGGTGATGCATGAGATATTAGAAGGTGTGCTCCCTCAACAATTAATATTGTCAAGCAATGTTTGTTGTTTCTAGCAATAAGCATCATGACTGCATCAGTTACAGCATAATACTGAGCCAAAAATACCGGTACTTCTACTATTAATAAACTTTGTGCAGTTCATATAAACAAAATCAATGAGTCTCACTAGCAAATGTGAGTGAATTACCAACACACAATACAAGACTTTTTGTTGCATTAAGGAGTGGTGAATAGGTTTTGAAGGGCATATCTGTATGTCCAGAAATGTACATAACAACAAATATGGTGAAATTGTCAAATTCGCCAATAAGTCACAAGGCAAGAGGGGCTTGTAGAAGGCACAAGTGTAATAAATGGACCCAAGCGTAATAAAGGTCCCATCTGTAATAACTTTTGGACCCAAGTGTAATAAAGGTCCCATCTGTAATAACTTTTGGACCCAAGTGTAATAAAGGTCCCATCTGTAATAACATTTGGACCCAAGCGTAATAAAGGTCCTAATTAGCTTTATACTCAAACTGGTAATATGCCAACAACAAATTATGACCAATAAGAGGTAAAAGGTATAAAGTCACCTGATTTTATCTTCCTCGTGTTCTTGGGTCCCACATTACCAGCTGTCAAACTGAATCTTAAACATAGTAGTGAGGCAGTAGAAAAGTATTAGCTAAACGGCGCTGGCTATTGAAAAATAAGGCTGTTTGCACTTCCAATCACTAATTTAAGTGTAACCAAAGTGCTCAGTGCTGTTTCACTGTCCTGTTATGGAAGCCCCACTCTAGAGTATGCAACGATTTGATTTCTTCTGAATGTAACAGTTCCTGTTACGTTCTGCCTGTTCTGTTCCATGCCATCATGGAATTGCCTACTTATTGATTGGCTCCGATGTTTTATGGCCAGTGAGGGTGAGTCTTATGTTAAAACAATTAAGATATTAATGAAATTGAGATTTTAACGAGTGCCCCCTGATATTGTACATGGTGTTTCAAAACTCATTAATAATTCATAAAGGAAAAACAAAAGAAATTAGTGTTTAATGAGTGTCTTTATACCTGATAAAAACATGGCTAGACTTTCTTTCCAATTTTTGTTGAGCAAAGTAAGCCCAAGCCTAGATATTAGAGCAAGAATGAGTTGATCTACATCGGAGATTTTTGGGCTATTCAAAAACGAGCACGAGTGTATTGTCAGGTTAAAATACTCGAGGTGAAGCGTAATACTTATACCTCACCTTTTGAGGGAGTTATGTTACTAAAGGTGGCCAAATTCAGCCGTGAGTGAAAAGATGCGAAAATGATCGAAATGAATACAGAGGGGGAAAAATGAACACAATTCCACTGTATTGAAAACTGTTTAACCTATCAGTTTATCAAAGCAAACGGAACGGGAAAGATGCGACATATTTGCTTGTTCTGAAACTCTGATCTTTTTTTTAAAGCATGTTCAGTCGTGGTCAGTAATTGCAAAAACTTGCCTGAGGGCCACTACAAGAGTTGTTGGCCTATATTTTTCCATTCAAATAGCTTGGTCACGTGACCTGTGACGTCAGCCATATAATTTAAAGTTTAAAATTATAGATGTACTATTGTGGACATGTCTCATATTATGTAAGTTCATTACAGATGTGAACTTTATTACGCTTGTGCCCAAATGTTATTACAGATGGGACCTTTATTACGCTTGGGTCCAAAAGTTATTACAGATGGGACCTTTATTACGCTTGGGTCCATTTATTACACTTGTGCCCTCTACAGGCTCCTTTGGAAGCAGCGAAAATGGCAAATTTGACAAATATGGCAAATATGACTAATTCGCCAAAAAGCAACAAGGCAGTATCAATGACAAGGCAAGAGGGGCCCATTTGGAAGTGGCAAATGTGGCAAATTTGATGCACGTGGAAAATGTGACAAATTTGGCAATTTCCTCGTATTTGCCATACTCATCAAATACACCATACTTGCCATCTGCCAAGGGGTCCATCCTGCCTATCATTTGCAGGGACTTACAATTGTTGCCAATTTTGATGCATTTGTCATAATCGCTGTTGCATGCATTTCTGGACATAAGTGGCATACCATTAGCTAGGATTTTTCAAAGGGGGGATCACACTGTCACACCCAGGGTACCAGTACTTACCAGATTAGCATGTCAACATCCACACTGTGTATGACCAAATGTAACTATCTAGCACTGGAAAAGATTTATTGCATGCTGATTCTTTGGATTTGCGTGTTTTTGCCACCTGAATTCTTGGGACATAAAACAATTATCTCACAAAGGGGGGTCATGGGCATCCCAGACCCCCCTAGCTACACCCCGGATTTTAAGTTTGGCCCTTTTTCATGTGCCAATTGCAGATTTTGCTGATCAACTAAGTGGGTCTGCACTTTTATAGATTAAAAAACTCTCAAACTCATGCTGTTCTGTACCTCGAGACATTTTGACTGTCTGTCTTGGTGTTCCCCAGCATCACTGATTAACTGAATGCCGTTCTGCTCCGCTCCATCTCTGACCAACTCATGATACCGTGACTCTTGGAGCTTCAGAAGATCTATATCACTATCAACAGTATTAAAAGGAGCAAGTTAAATTAAATAAAAAGTATATTTTTTGCTGAATGATTCAATTCACAGCAAATTGGTTACTTCGTAAGCAACATGTAAGAAATACGGTAATCTGTTAGAACTTGTGCTGGGAACAACTTTCCAATCAGACCAGTTTATAAGTGGCCTCCATTTTGTTTGGTGGGGAAGGGATGCCTCAGGATGTTGGAATTTTTAATGTGACCAAAAACAAATTTGCCAAAACTGAATGTGCTGGTAAATACATGATGAGTACATGGGGTTGCTTTCCAATGCAAACAGGAACTCACATTAAATGTAACGATTTTTTCCAGGCACAGAAGACCAAAACACATTGCTTTTAAATTAGGGTTGTCCACTAAATTTTTTTTGGCTGGGCAACACCGTTAATGGAAATGTGTATATCTAATCATGCTTCAAAACAATACAATTTGTGGCACTGAACAATGTCAATGTGAAAAGGAGCAAACTGTTATTCAGTGTTGTATCCAGGTTTTATTGGGTGGGGGTCCTCTGGACCCCTTGGGGTCCTATCATAAATATTGATTTCAATCACCTCTTAATTAGATGATGAAGACGGGTGAAAAATCGCATTGTCGGTGTCCGCCATTTTGAAAACTGTGATTACTGGGCCGAGTAAATGTTTCTTCGTTCACCTCCGCGTGATGATACGGCTCTCTCAAACTAAAAAGCTTTTGTTAAGAGAAGTCAGAACTCAAAAAATGCGGAGCGAATGAACGCAAAAATCCGTCATTGCTAGCAATTGTGCATCAGAAAGCATGACGCTCCAGTGTTCATCTTCGGAAGTTCGTTGTTCTGCACATGGCAAGCGGATTGTTTTTCTTCGCGTCGGAAGTGGAAGAAATGTGCATATATTTCAAGTATGATATTTGTGCGTCCACAGGGACCCCTTCTTAGTATTTTAGGGGGTCCAAATGCAAAATATTGCGTCCCAGGACGCAATGACGCACTCTGGATGCAACACTGGTTATTATTAGCGAAGTGTGATCTTTCATTTGGCTAAGGAAGCATCTCAAAGGCACAGTTATTAATACATAAGCACGGTATAATAATTATTAAATAATTGTATAATTATTATGCCATGCCTGTTGTTACAAGGAGAACCTTCTAGAACTGTTAATATTCATATATTTGCGTAGTCATGCAACATTCCTTCTAGGGAGTTCTAGAACACACTAAAGCATGACGTAACCGAGTTAAGTAATCCTTCTGTAAATAGTTATTATTGTAATCCTTCAAATGTTCTAGAACTATCTGTAATTGTATTTAAGGAGCGTTATCACACAGTTCTAGCACTTAACATAAGAATGCTCGGAGTTAGTCTAAAGTAGTCAAGAGTTGTTTGGAGATTGCCTTTACAGTGACTGGAGAAGCTATCTGAAGGAGAATATTGAAGTTGAAGTTGTTTGCCTTCAAGTGGATATCTCAAAGGAGCTCGCGAGTGTCAGTGTCAGTGGTGACAAAAGTTATTTAGTTTCAAACTTGAGATAGCTTGTTAGCATATATTTAAGTTTAGCGATTGCTCCCTTAGTAGACTACTCGAATTTCAATTGTCAGTTTCAAATAAATAGCTGCGTTTGTAGCTGAAGTATGTTTGTCACTCTTTTCTGTGCTGACAAAGAACAGGCTTTTTTATTTATATTTGTTGTCTAGTAGAACCTGTATATTGTGCAAGAAAGCAGTGGTGCTTTGAGATAGGTACTTCAAGGATTGTGACCAAACTGATGATATTGTGCATTTGGCTATTTGGCTATTGTGTATTTGGCTATGTTGAGAACATAGCCAAACCTAACCAACAGTACGAAGTGAAAGGGAGAAAACTAAAACAACCCTTGCGAAATGAATTCCCAGCTTTCTGGGAATTCCTGGGAATTCCCAAAAATTCCCAACTATGCAAATCAGCCTTCAACAAGTAAGCTTGGAATCCTTGAGAATTTTTGTAAATGGCAAATTAGGTCTCACTCCAGGCTTGGAATTCCTAGGAATTCCTAGGAATTCTAAGTTTTACAATTTTAGAAGCTTAAGAATTGTTGAGAATTTCTGGGAATAGAAAAATTCAGGCCAACTGGGCTTGGAATTCCTGGGAATTCCTAGAAATTCGAAGTTATGCAATTTAGGAATTTAGCTCAGGGATGTTTAAAAATCAGAAAGACTTTAAAAACTGTAGAAGATTTCGTAGTCTTTTCTAATTTTGTCACATTTTAATTTTGTTAAGTGATTGCACTGAAACAATTCTAAACTTATAATACAGGACATATTGGTAATGTACACTTCTATTCTTACATTGTTAAATGCAAGATCAATGTGGTTTTCGAATGAAAACTGGCCTAAATCAGGAACATAAGTCGTACTTCCATTTAGAGCCTCATCGAAGCTTGATTCAGATCTCAACGTAGGCGATAAAGTCGCGTACAAGTCACAGGCTCAGCTCTTTCTACAAAGTTTCCCGAAGCTTTCAAACGTTTGTGATTAAATTGCGTTGTCCTCAGGGTATCGGTATACTGGAATCATCGACATATAATTTGTATTTCCTCTTAAAAGGACCTGCAAGCATAGTGACAAAAGAGAACCCAAAGGTTTCGCTTTGAATACCGACGAAAGTATATTCTACTCGAAGGAAAAAGCTTACCTTTGCCGTGAACTAACTGCAAGTTAGATTCAGTTCTTTGCCAATTCGAGACAACAAACTGAGGCAGATGGAGCATTTGTACAGCTTTTTGTTTTCCTGTACAATTTCCTCAAATAATAAACTTTCATTCTCTTCGGGGTCACCTGCAATATCACCAAGACAATTGATCGAGCGAAATCAAGTCAAATCACGTCGCAAAATTCATATCGTGACGCACATGACGATCAAACAATCTACAAAGAACCTTTGTCTTGTTCGCCCCAGTTCTTATCATGTGATCGAGGATAGCCAATCGAGTGAGTCAGCTCTCTAACCCTTCTCTACCGCCATTGTTGAATCCATTCATCGATTCGCGATTCATTCTGCCGTGACTTTTGTCTTGTTCTCCTTCTATTTACATCTCTCACAATGGTTTTTCTTGTTGTTCAATGGGTTGGAGAGAATAGTATCTCGGTCCTTAAGGACAATCAGGTAAACAAGAAAAAACATTGAGGACTAGTAGAGACTGTTAGCGTCACTTCCAAGACCGACAAAGCCATCTACAAAGCCGTCGTGCTGAAAGTATTTCGTAAGTAAAACTGCATTCATTCGTCTACTTACCGCATATTTTTGATAAAATGGATATTTATTTTGCTGTCGATATAAGAACTGATCTTACTTCAGAATACCCGGTAAGATTTCCGCACAGGTCCCTACTTCATTGTACATGCTGTAGCCGTACGATTTCGTTCTCAGAAATGTTTGCACGCGCACTACCCAAGACAATTCAACTACAGCATGCATAATGAAGTAGGGACCTGTGCGGAAATCTTACCGAATACCCGTCCACTTATTTACATACTGATGAATAACAAAAGAGTCCATTGTAATATACCTCATTCTTCAAAAGCCCCCGACACATGTAAACGAAGTGGACGGGTATTCTGAAGTTGCTCCGTAGAATACCGATCGAACCCTCAATTTTTGATTGCGATAAAACATAATTTTATTTAAACCAAAATTGATTTTCCTCTGTTTTTAGCTCAGGAAGATATTATAATGTCACAACAAGTTAAAAAAATTAAAGTGGCTATTTCTGAAAATTTGATTAATGATATTGACCTTTAATTTCTGGTCAGATTATTAGAAGATTTTAATATCATGAATTATTTTGTGATTGTAAAAACATTTGACAACTTCTAGAAAATAATGACTGTTGCAGAAATTTTCTCATTGCACTTAAAAATTTAGTACCTGTATTTAAGTGTATGTATTTGCAGTTATTTGTTTTATTTTGAATTGGTTGTTGCTTATTTAATGTCAAGATTATAATTTATGATATATTCAATTAAAAATAATATACTTATCATTATAGGAAAAATTGGTCAATTTATTTACAACAAAATAATTATTTATTTGTCAAGAAAGTTTATTCATATGTATATAAATAAGGACTACAGTCATTATACTGAATTATTTGATTCCTACTTTGTCTTAAATTTAAATTGTCTTAAAATTAGATTTTTTGAGGTCACTGTTGTAATTTTTTAAAAACATTTAAACAATCACTGCAGTGAAATTCTTAAGTCAAGTTAAAGCGGAAGAAGTATTTTTTGTTAACATGGAGAGCTATTTTTCAGTTATTGCTGGAATAAACATTGTTTCAGTTTTTGTACATTTGCCTTATGGATTTCTGGTTTGGAGAGCCAAATAACAACTTCTAGTATTAACTTCCTTTACATAAGGGTTTAAATGCAAATCAGTTTTTGATTGGAATATCCCTTAATTCCGTCTGCAGGTCAATTTGTTATATCCCTATTGACTTAGCTATTCCAAGCTATTCCAAGGAATTCCTAGGAATTCCTAGGAAATTCCTAGGAATTCCTAAGAAGTAATCATTCTGTTTATATTCTTTCAATTCCTAGGAATTCCTAAGAATTCCTAGGAATATTTTCCAAGCCAACTGATGGGTGAGCAAAGTTTGGAATTCCTAGGAATTCCTAGGAATTCCATGTTCCAATTACCGTGAAATTTCACACCTTGATTCCTAGGAATTCTTAAGAATTCCTAAGAATTCCTAAGAATAAATTCTTAGGAATTCTTAGGAAAATTCTAGGAGTTCCTAGGAATTCTCAATTCCATTTCGCAAGGGAACCATTATGCTACAGGGGGAAAAGCTCGATCAGATGAAAAAAGCAGACGAATCCATTGCTTACAAGACAGCAAGTAAAATGTCATACAACCAACACCTTTGCCGCTCACGAAACGAACAAATAACGGATCAAAGTACTTGCTACAACACTCAACTAATTGTTAATTGTTTACTATAAGCTGACTGTCAACAGCTAGAACTGGAGTTCATCTTCCTCTCAAACCCTCAAACTGCAACACCGATCTTTAGCAAAGTCAGTCGTAGCAGATGGGGCTTACCGTAATAACGCTCGTGTACAATGGCATGTAACAGCTTCTGACCTTTCCATTCCATCGAAAAAGAAAACCATTTTAGCCACACGATTCCAAAGTAGCTTCTTCGTGCACATGGTTTTACTGATATAAACGTTGACAGGACGTTTACACGAAGAGGACCTGGAGGCTAATATACGCGTGACGTGCCTTGCGTTACTACATATACTGTACTTCAGACACGGGAAGGCCTCAGGAAAATGAACAAGCATCCCATCCAGGGGGAAACATTTCCAGTTGCTTTATCAGGGTTTTCCAGAAGCTCCATCGACCGGCAAAAACCGCCGGCTAGTCATCACGAACGCGCCGGCTACTCAAAGAAATGAGAACATGCATCCCAAGCTCACGTTACAAGTGTGTTATGTAAATTAATTTCTCACAAGAGAGTCGGTGTCGCGTTACAATCGACCGTTGAGACTTAGTACCAGACACAACAAATCGATGATATCAATGACATCGATGGAATCAATGAGTAATCAATAGATAATCGATGGGTGATCAGTTGATTAGTGATTCATTATTGCCGATGATAAATGAGTAATCGATGACTAATCGATAGGCCACAAACTTTTTGGTTATTGATTAGTCATCGATTTCATCGATTAGTCATTGATTCCATCGATTAGTCATTGATCTCATTCATTACTCATCGATATCATCTCGTGGCTGACAGGAATGCCAGTATTAAAGAAAAACACGTCTAACACAGATAAAAGAATCACAAACGAAAAAAAATGGTACAAGAAAGCAAGAAATGTGTCTTTAGTGCGCAGTATAATATAATAGTCGATGAGTAATTGATGGGTCATCGATGAGAAATCAATAACATCAACAGGTAATCAATTACATCAATGAGTAATCAATGTCATTAAAGAATCCACACCAAAAAACACAGGAATACAGCAAAGGTAAGTCCCCTTTATTTATTTTGCAGAAAAATAAGTATGTATAATGATATTTAGCATTCGCAGACCTCAGCATTTGATTTCTCAGATTAAGTCTCAACGGTCGGTTGTAACATGGCAACTCTCTTGTGAAAAAGTTAATTTACATAACACACTTATAAGTTGAGCTTGGGACGCCTGTGCAAAGAGGGACATTAAAAATAAATCCGCTGTAGTTTGTTCAATGAAAACAAATCCTTGACAGTGGGAAAAAATAAAATAAAATGAAAACATACTGATATCTTTTGGCTATGAAATTCACTTTAATTACTTTCCCACTCTTAATTAGTGGACAGGTATGTTTACTTAGCGTCCCACAATTACCGATAACAGTACATAAATTTCGCTGTTTGAAACTTATTGAGTTGAAAAATGTCTAAAATTCTCAACTTGGAGAATAGAGGAGCAGAATGCACTTTATGGTCTGAATTGGTGATAGCTTGCACAGCCCATTTTTGCAAACAATAAATTCATATTTAGGATAGTTACGTATGTAGACGACCATGTAGCGTTACAATGGGTGATATAAGGATAAATTAGCAAATAATACAAGGTGAGTTTAGTTTTTAAAGATAGACAAAAGCAGGACCTGAATAGCATTCCAATTGATTTAGACATTTGTTTACATATGTATGAGAATTTTTAAGAGAATTTCTTGTCTAATTCATATTTTACCACAACTGCAACTAATCTCGCAATCTCATTGGCTAATTAACCGTTGTCGATAAGAGTCTAGACAACGCTGCTCACGTCAACATGTCGCGCAAAGCAATAGCCAATAAGAAACGCTCATTTTGGACAATAAACCAATCAGATTGCGAGAAAGTTATAGACAACGCTTGCTCTTGCTTTGAAAAAAAAAACATTTGCTTTGATGTTTTTTAACGTGGCTATTGTGGTAAAAAACAAATCAAATGTGGTTTCGCGTTGTCTGTACTCTTATCTTTATAAGAGTACAGACAACGCTAAACCACATTCAATTTGTTAATTCTTTAAAACAGCAAAAATTCTCATACTTATAAGAGGGGAACCCATACAAAGTCATAATAAACTTAAGAGTTTCAATCAGCATAGACCCCCAGGGAGTTGGGTTACTTTAGGAATTTTTGAGTGGAGGTGTACCACTGAAATCTTGGAACCCTTAACCTATACTAGACCTAGTTCAGCTGAATTATCTACCCTATACTAGACTAAACTCACAAAATCTCTCCCTATCCTAGAGTCATGATTTTTCAGTAACTACTGAGATCACAGCACAGTCCAGCCCAAAAACCTAACGTCAGAATTGTTTTTCTGGGGTGTGCCAATCACTTATGTTTGCATTATGAAGAACAATGAATTATGTAATTCTACCCAGTATCAAAACCACTGATTTCTGTCAGAATCCAGATTTTTGACAGTTAATAATATCCACTACTGCTTTCAATGATCGCCGTCCATTTTGGGCATCTATCGACGCTTTCTTTGCTATTAGACTGAGTTGCAATTTTATTTTTTTGAGTGGAAATTTCTGGTTTCCCTATTCTAGACTAAAATCGTCAATCGACTGATCAGTTTCCTGGAAAATAACACCCTATTTATGGCAGTAACCCCCCCTCCTAAGGCATGAGCCTTGAATCCCCCCTTAGCATAGATCACTCACTCAAAATTTTCAGAGATTGTGATGGTTGACTTCTTTGGCAATAGAACCATAAACTGGACATGTTCATTCTCGCCCTGTCAAAGGGTTGGAGTTCTACACTTACAAAAGTGTTCTCAGTAATAGCCCAGCTCATCTGTGCAACAACAGTATCGAGTGGCACAAAATTTCCTTCTGCTGAAATAAATTATCAAGAAAATGGCCAACTATCAGAAATTCCTAATGGACTTCATCTATGATACTCTCTGTCTGTGCAGCCGTGGAAATTCAACTGAAGGGAATGAAATTTATCATGGTGCATTTTTTGATGACTAACTGAGATTCAGACTGAATGTTTGAGCCAGCTTTCCTTCCTTTTCAACAGTGCTCTTAAATAAAGACATAATTGTCAGAAATCACAACCAGAACACAATAATACTATACAAGAGGAACATCTCTAGTAGCATAAAGTTCTTTTGTTTATGAATCAAATTGGCTATAGAGGGAATTTTCACATAGAGCATTACCAATAAAGGAAGCCTGGGTTACCTGTGATAAAAAGCTTTTCATTGTGGCAAGTCTACAAGAAAATTATATATATTGCTATCTACTTAATCTTTTATTTTACAAGAGACATCATATTTTTCACAGCCTGTATAACCTTGCATACTAGGATTGTTTAAATCTCCTTCATTTCCCTCTCCACTGTCACTTGAAGGGCCAGATGTTCTAACACAGACGCATTTAAAGTCTTTTTTGCCTGGTTTAAACATTTTCCGTGGCACTCCAACCCAGTCACGTTGAATTCCAGCGCTGTGAAAATAATGACCAAAGCTATTACTGACCTGATAAGTAAGAGAATTCTTTGCAAATTAAGTAGTCTTTTTCAAGTTGTATGTTACAGGAATCAAGGCATCTTTACTGAAGCTTGTGGCTAGAGGCATGAAACATTCTGGATGTTAGGTTCTTGTGAAATAATTTTGAAAAAACAGTCTTTTCCTTTTCAGGTCTTCATTTCATGCCATGGTATGCAGCTACCAAAAGTTAGCACGATTGTTACCATAATAAATATTTCAAGGCCTTTTTCTCACTTTTCTCATACAGCTGGTCAGAAAATGAAATGGGTTCAACCTGAGCTTCAGTAAGCAACACCTCCACAACACCTATTTGGGTGTTGTTTATCACAGTAAGACCTTTTGTATACTGTACCACCTTCAGCCAACGTCTCAAAGATTGGTGCACTCTACAGCCCTTTGGGAAGTTCTAAGCTAGCTAACTTACAGCCGTGGTCTCAGCAATCAGCACTTACCAAACAGCAGATTCTGTACAGGGGCAGGTTTGTATGCCTATCATTTAGGGTAAATCTTCTATCGCTAAAGAAATCCATCCAAATCAGATCATAATAAGCCTTACAACCTCGATTAAGTTGCAAGTACATGATGGCCTATTTCCACAACTGAAGTACTAGCAGACTTGGTAAGATTTCCGCACAGGTCCCTACTTCATTATGCATGCTGTAGTTGAATTGTCTTGGGAAGTGCGCGTGCAAACATTTCTAAGAACGAAACCGTACGGCTACAGCATGCATAATGAAGTAGGGACCTGTGCAGAAATCTTACCGCAGACTTTTTTGTAGGATTAGCAGTAAGTGTTTGGAAGGGGTAGGACCTCACTATTACCATCTTCCTTCATCCTACATTACCATCTTCCTTCATCCTACTAGAACTGTATGTATTAGCTGTAGACATTTTCTTACAGCTGACCTGGATGTAGAATTCATAACTAACCTTTTCTTTGAACACCAAACCGTTGATCCTTCGTCAATACTCCACTTGGAATTACAACCTGGAAAACGTTTATTTTCGTCTTCTTGCAGTTTTCTTAGCCGCTTCCCTTCTTTGATGACAACCTTGGCTTCTTCCAACGCCTGTGTGGGTTTTCCTTCGTGGTCATAATAGCGGCCGATTAGCTTTCCTACATACGTATATTCTTTCCTATAAAAGTCTAACCACTCCTTGATACCTAACAATTCCTCAGGAGCCATTCCTTTGACATCGTCAGTAGCTTTCTCCCTTACAAAAACCCCGGTAACAAACGAAGGAGACGAATCGCGGCCAGCAAACACGTTATACCCCCTGCCAACTGCATAATGCCTTCTGCCTTTATCAACATTATAAACTCGACCGAGGATAGCGATGTAGATCGGGATGTCTGGATCGGATCCGTCGTACTTTGCCAGTTCTTCAGCAGTGAGCAACACTTCCGATCTGCGGTTCTTCTCATCTCCTACAGTTCGTGGACCCGTCTTCTTTGCAGCAAAGTACGTCAACAGCGCGGCTATAATAATGACAATGACAGGCATAAAGATGTAGTTTAAATAAAGAGTTCTTTTGGCCCCTGATAATATCCAGGACGGCTCAACCGTTTGGTCTCCTTCTAAGGCGGACGTTTCTTCGCTTGCAGTTGATTTCTTTGCGTTCAGCTGACGTTTACGAGACATGATTTCCACGTTCAAGGATGATAAATAGGCGCTGCACAATTAGCTGATCCAGGAAAGCCAAGTTTGCTTGTGAATACACTAATTTTCATGATATTGATGCACACCTCACTGCAAACTTTAGCAGGCGACTGGCGAAGAGTTAGCCTGGGTACTATGCTCCGATAAATAGTAGGTCCGCTGTGTGAGCAAACGCTGCAAGGAGAACAAGTCATGTTTCTTTGGTTTCGCAGTTACGAGTTACTGACTCAGCCGATACAGGACAGGACTAACATAGGTAGCTCCCACAAATGGGCAAGAAAATCATGCCGAGATATGACCAATTTCTCCTTTTTCTGTTACAAAGGGCCCAAGTTCACGATTCTAAAGTGTTCATATGGGAAATGAGTGTTAAATACTCCCACTTCGATTGATTTTTTATTCACTTACGACAAATCATTACTTTACAACAATAGCGGAAGAAAACTAACAAAGAACTACACAAAACGTATAAAATAAAATGAAGTGAAAGAGAGAAAGTGACTTGAAAATTACAGCGAGTATTTATATTTTTTGGACGCAATATATGCAGAAATGACTTGTGACAAAGTTACTATAAACAATAACAAATGATTGGCTATTGGATCGAGGTGACCTGAGGAAAGAATGAAGATCTAACGAACTTGTGAAAAATGACTGACGATTACAAGTTGGTGCCGTTAACATGTAACTATGTAACAATGAGATGGTTTTATTTAATTTATTTAAAATTGCCAAAAAAAATATATAATTTTTTTTTATTAAAAATTAAATCGACTTTCTTTGCTCCCTTTCAAATCGAGCGCTTGGGCCGCCTGTAACTCATGGCTGTAATCTGACATTTTAGCCTGCTTTTCTTTCAAAAATATTTAACACTTAAATCAGTTGTACTGCAGTGGTGTTTGTGAGGTAGCAGGTTCTGGCAGGTTCATTTCCGTTTCTTTAGGTTCAATCGCTTGGGGTCGATTGTGAGACTCGATTTCCCCCCCACCCCCCACCCAGCACCGGGGGTTCAAATGTACCGTCCGTACATTTCGGTCCGCGATTTCCCTGTAATGACCTGACTCCCCGGGGGAGGGACTTGATGAATTTCTGGGTGGGGATGTGCCGCTGGAACCCTGGAATCCTTAGCCTATACCAGAGTTGGCTCAGCTGAATTTTGCTACCCTATACAAGAGTAAACCTCCCAAACCACTACTATCCTATAGTGGCTGTTTTCCAGAAACTAAGGTCACTAGCACAGTCTAGCCAAGACAAAACCTTATACCACAATCGTTTCTCTCTCAAAAAAAGATTTATTTAAACTTGTTTAGTTTTAAAACCACCGATTTCCGTCTGCATCCTGATTTTTGACAGTTAATAATGTCCAGTAGTGTTTTATGATAGTCCGTCTATTGACGCTGTTGAGGTTGATTTGCGAAAATTTGAACTTGCCGATTTCATTTTTTTTTTTATACATTTTTGAGTGGCAATTCCTTGGTTTCCTTAGTCTTGACAAAATCTTCAACCAACTGGCCAGTTTCGTGGAAAATGATACCCTATTCTAGACCCAAACGCCCTGATTTATATACCCTATGCTAGAGTAAACTGCTTGAAAACCATTCACACCGGTACATGATACCTATAAAGCCCATATATGGCAGTACTCCCCCACCCCCCCAACCCCGGGCTTCACTCTCGGTTAATAAGTAGTATTTAATGTTCCTCATTCTGAAATTCCATTGATCATTGATTACTTGAGGATCATTCCGGGTCGCGCGAAAAAATGGGAATCATTCCAGGGCGCACGAATGGCCGTAATCTAAGATCCAAATTGAAACATCATCGGAAGGCCATTACGCATAGGTCAATATTTTCTTTCTTTCCCCCCTACTCGCCTCAGGCCCATATGGGCGAATGTTCGGCCTGTCTGGTCCAAAGTTTAATGGTTAACCTAAATTATGGAGAATTCGAACGGCTACGATGTTTGCGTTGTTGGTGCAGGAGTGGTTGGTAGTTGCACAGCTCATTATTTGGCGTCTAAGGGGAAAAGAACGCTTCTATTAGAGCAGGTATGCAGTTTGGAACGGCAATATACCAGGGGTTTATTGGTACCTTAAGCTTGATCAGATCACAAAGTTGGAATACAACGAGTTCAAGTAGCATAAATGCGCGAGGGAAGTAAACATGTAGCTATTGTCTAAGATAATGCGCTTGCAAAAAATTATTTTTTTCGAAGAACGAAACAGTACCGCAGGCAGCATCCATAATGAAGTACTGGATGGGTCGATACGGAAGTCTATATAGCCTGGGAAGCAATCGATAGAAGGGATCACATTAAAAATTAGAAGTGCAAGACGGCTTATTGTGTTCTTCTTAAGATATCAAATTTGTTCAATTTTGAGGGTAGTATCACTGCTAAATTGTATGTTGGCCTTGACTACCTTATTTTCACCGAGGTCTCCATGGTGTTTGAAAGGAGTTTGTTTCTAAATGGGTATTGCTTTTCAAATGCGCCCTTGGCCGCACGTTTTTTTTAACAGGCTCCTTGCTTTCAGCATTTCCATCTGATAAGTAATTTTTTGGCAAACATTTATGAGCTACTGAATTCCACTATTTTTCTGCTTTTTTTGTTGATAAAATGGTTAAACTTTTAAAGACAATACAACAGAATTTTTTAGTGCTTGATCACCCTCTGAAACTAAAAACACCTCTGACTGTCAATCGATACGGGAAATCCTATATAGCATATTTTTTAGCACTTTCCTTTTGGAGGCAGGATGGCCGAGTGGTCTAGGGCGAAGTATTTCAATGCGGTGACCCGGGTTCAAATCCCGCTTTGGCCACTACCTGGTGTTCTTCTGGGTAAGTACCTGGTTCAACTCCTCGATCATCCTTGTAAATAGCCAACTGGTCTGCCTCCCACCAGTTGGGATTCTTAACCATGTTGTTTATGTTTGTTTCATTTGGCCCTGAAAAACCCCTCTAGGGGAGTGGTCAATTAAGTATCTTTTCTTTTTTTTTTCCTCTCTTACAGAAGACACAAAAGACAGTCACTTTGTAAGCCTAATGCTTTTTACTTTTTGGAATTATGCAAAACAAAAACTAAAAATGTTAAACAATAAAGTGCTTTGGATAACTCTGCAGTTCAAATATATGGTCTTTCATATATTCATTATATTTGCATCATTCTTCTCCATCTACGGGTATATTACGAACTCACAACATGACCAGCTCCCAGTTGGCTTGATAGCTCAGCTGCTATCAGACTGCTCCGGTATCGCAGCGGTGATGGGTTCAAATCCCATTCAGGCCCGAGTTTTTTTGTTTTTTTCAGGCTTTAATTTCATAGCCACTTAAGTTGTGTACATAACTGCGATGATCAATTAATGTCATTATTACGTCTTCTATAAGCCAAAGCAGACACTGAAACGAGAGACACTAATTTAAAGGCTGAAAAAATGTTGGCTACTCTTTTCATCAGAGTGGTTGTTATACCTAAGGAGCTACAGATCTTCAAGTTTTAATTTATGATTGTTTGCAGTGTATTGATCGCATAGTTTTGTACAGCTGAGTTAATCTATGGCAAGCTGTGGAGAGCTTTCCGTGGTTTGTTTAAGAGTGTGCATCTATGATGTTATGGGCTAACATAATTTATTTGCAAATGTATGTTCTGTAGTGAGTCTTGTCGATCTTATATTCTTTAATATAACTACAAAAGAAACAAATACTGTATACAACGGCATGAACAGTGAGTGTACAATCTCTGACCTCATGGTCAACAGTGACACTTATATGCGTAGAGGGGGGTCTTGAAAATGCAACTGCACCTGTGATCCATGCACTACATGTTCATCCAGTGTCCACTGCTGTGTAGCCACTTCAGACATTTATGGACTTTTACTGACTACTCTCCTGGCCTACTCTTGTAAATGTCTGTGGACAGCTATCCTCAGCTGTTTACAGCCTACGGTATATGCCTGCCTGAGGTTGCTTATTCACAGGTACACTTGGCCATGCACATCTGTATAATATCCCTGCTGACCTTCCAACCTGCCATCCAATTGTGAACTTCAATAAATTATGATCGAAGTGATATAGCTAAAGCTTCCTTATGATTTGTTAAGTAAATAGAATGTAATATTTATTTGGTACAATCAAAAGGATGGAGTCAAAAGTTAATTTATGTCTCTCTTACTTTGTTAAGTTTTTCCTTCCTCACTGGCGTGGCAGCTCTCATGGACAGACAAGAATTATTCGGGGCTCATATGTTGAACCCCATTATACAAAAATGGTTGTTGAAGCCCACAAAATGTGGAAAGATATAGAAGATAGAGCTCAAAAGGAGTTATATGTCAGGTTAGTGATTTTAACAAAGAACAGCGGCCACAAGACGTTGTGAGCCTTTATTAACTATAGATGAAGTTCATGGGAAATTAAACCCTTAAAATATTGTTTAGCAGTTGTAAAGATGTAATCGATGTTAAATTCTCCTTCTCTTTTGCCAGCAAATATAAGTTAAATGAAAGAAGAATCCAGCACCTTATTATCTTATCTTTTTTGATACACCCCCTAAAGAAATATTCTGTATTCAAATATATGACTCTTATTTGATCTAGAATGCAAAACAAGAAATACCAAAATTGAAATTAAACCAAACACAAAATGTCTAACTCAAAAAAGACTTCAGATAAATACAATGTATAATATTGCAGTCATTTAATGTTGACTACACCAGGTTCTGTCCTGCCCTAAAAATTGTCACAATGCAAAGATTTTGTTGTTCATTGACAATGCACCTTGTTACACTGCGAGAATATGCTAGTTTCTGGCAAGCCTCTAATAAGTGGTCAGCTCCGTTTGAGCAACCACTTGCCATAACCCTGAGGGTGGCCCCTAAAAAAGATTCCATTGTAGTCAAATAATTGTCCCACTTAAAACCCACGAGATGCATCCTTTGTAAATATAAAAATGCTACACCAAGATTTGTTGCCTTGACTTTTGATAATTATTATAAGTACATTATTTTTGTGTAAATACACCAGCCTGTGTTTTTACTTTTCACCATCAGTGTTCCTAATAGATAGTAAGTGTATTATTGAAGGAGATTACAGGTCATAGTATGCATGCTGGTTTTCCTTTACTAGGAATGTTGGTATGTTGACAATTGAAAAAACAACTGGGTTAGAACTGAAAGAACAAGAACAGTCTTTAAAGGCTGCAGGTGAAGCTTATGACATTTTGTCCATGAAGGAGATACAGGAAAGGTTCCCTGGTTTGAAATATTCATCTGAATATGGTGGACTATTGGAGCACTCAGCTGGTTTGTTGAAAGCTGACCAGTGTTTAAGAGTGCTACAGGTGTGCAGATTGTTTAATTGTGATGAAATGCGTATAAGGAATTTTTATCCATAATGCATAACTTTGGATGAGTGCCATCCTTACCCAATTGTTAATAAAGTACTGGTACCACCTTGGCTATCGCTCTGGGCCGGGTTGTTCGAAGCAGGGTTAAGGTAACCCAGGGTTAGTGTGAAATTTAATTGCTGATTTGAGAGCTTAAAAGACACATTCAGTATAATTCTTTTCGAATACAATTTGATGATTGTATGCTCTAAATAAAATAGAGAAAGTTATAGGAGAAGACGCTTTTTAACAAGAGGAAAAGAAGCCCGGGTTAAAATTTAACCCTGGGTTAGCGCTAACCGGCCTTCGAACAACCGGCCCCTGGGTATCATCCCTTCCAAACTTTGATGCATCCACTGGCTGTCACCCTTACCTCAGCTCTTGTTTGCTAGTGGTTCCCTGGTTGTTATCCTCATTTAAAGTTTGATTCTGTACTACTGCCCTGGCTGTACTGACTCCTGAAAAGCATTTGAAACACCCAGAATACAATTGTATACAGCTTGAGTGTCACATAATCCCAAACAATAAGGGCCAGTTATTTAAACTTGGTTTAGACCAAATGTAACAAAACTGTTGTCTAAATTTGAGCTTCATTAACCTTTGATTCCCATTTATACCACACCAGGAAAATTAGTCTATAATGGCTCACTCAAAACGAATTAGATTCATTTGTTCAGTCACTAATGGTCAGGTACAATCCCTTCTAATTTTGAATAAGCCACATCTTGAATTGGACATTGTTTAACCCCTTCCCTCCTTAGAGTGACACTATAGGTTTTGCTCTGGTTAACGCCAGACAATTTTACAGGAGCACCCCTTTGGAGTTAAAGGGTTAATTATCCAGCCATAGCTGTGTACCACCCTGATTATCACCTTGATTGTCACCATTGCATTTATCCTTCATCAATCCAAATCAGGAGGAAAAGAAGCAATTAACAACAGTTTACATTTGCTGCATGTAACATAGCTTTCACTCAAATAGGGTATAACGTATAAAATGAACCCTTTTTTCAATTTAATTTTGTGGAATCTTCCTTGGTGTGATAAAGACTTCAGAGATCTTTTCAATTGTCTACAGGACCTATTCCTTGAGTTTGGTGGCACTCTAAAGGATGGTGAGAAAGTTATTGAAATTTTACCTGGACCCCAAGTTACCATTAAAACTTCCAAACGTTCCTACTCTGCAAACAAAGTTATACTTACAGCAGGTACAGTAAGTTGTTACATCAGTATTATATTGTATGTTAGTTGAGAATGATACTGTTTTTGTCCATAATGTTCCCTTGATAAATAGTATCTTATACACGTACACAAGGCTATAAGGTTAAAAACTGTAAACTTAAAACGTTTAAACCAAACGTTTTCGGCTGCTTGCCATCATCAGGGTTAAAAAATGACCGTCCACACGCATGTATATATATCTTATGTAATTCCTGTTGGGAAAAGTTTGGACACATAAGAAATGATTTGTTTTTCAAACTGGGGCAGAATTGTTGGATCATTAGCCCCTCAAAGATCCTACGCTTGTGGAATGTCTGTGCTGAGGAGAGAACACGCCAGGTGAAAGAATGTGATGACTTTTCTTGCAGGTGTTTTGCAGGTTCAGAGGTGTGAGCAGGATTTGCATGTTCCGCAATTCACACTGCTAAATTTCTCACCGTCTCGCTAATGTAATCAGCGCCAAAAGAACAATCTCCTTTGTAAACAACTTTGGATCTGTGAGTGTTTTTGTCTTTGTTGTTGAAGAGGCTTTTAATTCTCCTTGTTTGCCATAGGATTATAAAGATGAATTTGCAATCAGTATACTTGTTGAGTTTTTTGATAAACGTTTAACTAAGTTTTTCATTTTTACCACAAAACGGGAGCTTGATGAAAACTTTCTTACGTTCTTCGAAAAGAAAATCCAGAATGATGTTGTCATCTTGTGATGAGTCGGTTAGAAAGTTGTTGATTGTATGCAAGATAAAATGTTTAGGATAACCTGCTTTAATGAAAGAAGTTCCTAAAGTTTTAATGTCCTTCAACATACCGATCATAAAATGGTGGGTTGAAAGGTCGGACTCTATCAGCTTCCAGTTTGCTCATGAAAATGTTAGCAAGGATTGGAGCTAGTGGGTTGCCCATGCCGCATCCATCAATTTGTTTGTACAGCTTATCATTAAAATTGAAAACTGTATTCTTGGTGACATTACAGAGAAGACATCTGAAAAGTAACTTTGAGCTGAGTTGTGGTAGCTTGTTGTTGTTGTTGTAGATTTCATGAATGACGTGGTCAATGGTTTCATTGAGCAGGATGTCAGTAAAGAGAGAGGACACATCATATCAAACCAAAACTTCATCATCATCAACAGTTCTACAAGAGTAGGATCGTTGAGGGGCAAATGATCCAACAAATCCGCCCCAGTTTGAACAAGTCATTCCTTGTGTGTCCAAACTTTTCCTAAGGGGAATTACATAAGATATATATATATATGCGTGCGGATGGTCATTTTTTAACCCTGATGATCGCAAACAGCCTAAAACGTCTGCTTTAAATGGTTTAATGTAACAATTTTTAACCTTATAGCCTTGTATATAAGATACGTTTTATCAAGCGAACATTATGGACATCCCTTTACTCCAAGGCATCGCTTTTTCATATCAAAAATTGAAGTACCTAACATCTAAACTTCAAAGTATCGCTGCTAGCATTGGATTTGTACAGAACCGCTGCGCACCAACTTTCGCCATAGTGAGTGGAAATTTTGCATCAGAGGATCATCGTTACGCCGCTGTGAAGAGCATCCTTAAAGTGAACCTTCAAGAGCATAACCTCAAGCTTCGCCGTATCAACGATGACCTCTCAATTTTGCGGACACTTTTCATATCTAAACATGGAACAGGAGCCTTTAAACTCATACATCGCATGGTATCAAAATCCCTCCGTCTGGACTGTTTTGATTCTCTTTGTACTATGAACATAAAACTTTCTAAACTTCTAAGAAATAAACATGAGCCGATGGATTTTTCAGTACCTATTATTAACCTCTCAAGTCAAGTCGTCGCAGATGCTACCTTACACTATTTACGTTATGGCCTCAAACATAGTTTTATCGACAAAAACCGGCATGTGAAACTTAATCTCCTGTCGGAGTTTGAACTTCTCCTGAACCAAGTCAGCTCAAGTATTCCTGATTGCCAACATGAGGATTTAAAACACTTCCTCCGCGTCTACTCTAACCTTTTCCATCAAAACATACAGCACTCCTGATTACACTTACAAAGTCTTACAAACTTGAAACTATGATCGTAGAAGGCATAACTAACGGGAAATATGTTGAGACTGATGACAACACATTAAAACACCTTAAATCTTTTCAAAATGTTCTGACCCGAAACTTCAAGTCATCTCTGCCACTGGATAAGATCAAGCTGACTTCAAATCAGCCTGCTTTCCTTTATGGGACTGCTAAAACCCATACATTCCAGAACCCTGGGCGAATTACGAAGCAGAATCTGAAACTTTGAACGATTGTCAGCACTTGTGGAACCTTCTATTACGAAACAGCTAAATTCCTAGCCTCTTACTTACTTCCTCTCACAGAGAATGAACACAGCATCAGAACTACCACTGATTTCGCTGAGCATCTAAGTAATAGAACTGTTGATGATGATGAAGTTTTGGTTTCATATGATGTGTCGTCTCTTTTTACTGAAGTCCCGCTTGATGAAACTATTGACCACATTCATGAAATCTACACCAATAACAAGCTCCCACAACTCAGCTCAAAGTTACTTTTCGGACGTCTTCTCTGTAATGTCACCAAGAATACAGTTTTCAGTTTTAATGATAAGCTGTACAAACAAATTGATGGATGCGGCATGGGCAACCCACTATCTCCAGTCCTTGCTAACATTTTCATGACCAAACTAGAAGCTGATATAGTCCGACCTTTCAACCCACCATTTTATGATCGGTATTGTTACGATTCCTATTGTAATAGCTACTCACAAAGGTAGTTGGAATCCAAGACTTTTAATAAGCAAAGCGAATAACAACTTCCACACTTACAAAAGCGGTCTGTCTCTGAGCACATGGAATTAAAGGAACACGATTAGCTAACAGAAGTCGCGTGATATAAAGCGACTACGTGACGTAATGACGTTACACCGTTCCTTTTTTTGGAAATGAAACCAAGCTATAACAGAAGAGTCAACAATAAACACTCTTATAAAAAGGAAAAAGGAAATGACCATCAAAATGTCTCAGTAATAAATAGTAAAAATATATACTCAAAGTTCTTATGAATAAACGGAAAAAAGACTAGGTCTTAACATATATTGTGGGGATAGTTTCTAAAGAAACTGGTGCTGCGTCGGTGGGAAGTTGAAACACAAGAAAATGGGTAAATCAAACGAGTTGATTAAGTAAGTTATACCACCGTAAGGTAAAAAGGAGGTGCTGACGTTTCGAGCGTTAGCCCTTCGCTCCGACGAAGGGCTAACGCTCGAAACGTCAGCACCTCCTTTTTACCTTACGGTGGTATAACTTACTTAATCAACTCGTTTGATTTACCCATTTTCTTAGGTCTTAACATAGTCTTTCAAGTAGCTAGGGGGACGGCTAGAGCGTCCGCTACGAGTAACTGCACTATGCTTGTGACATTCAGCTGGTGACACTGGCCTGATGGCTTGAGGTCCTGGGTCTGTTTGCTTGCTGGGTGTTGGGTGCCCTGTGCTTCTCTCTGTTGGTGCTGGTTCTGTGTTGCTTTCGGTCGGTGGACAGTTCAGAATTGGACTTGGAATTTCAACATCAGCAGCTTTAGACACAAACGGTTCTCGTGATTGCCGAAGATGTCTGCGGTTTCTTCGGAACAACTTGCCATCTTCTGTTCTAACAGCATAGGATCTGATGTCTACTTGTTGTTCAACTTGGGCCCTGGTCCATCGGTTCTTTCCATCTAAAGCTTGTGATTTCATGCGAACAACATCACCATTGGTAAGACTTGGAAGTTCTTTGGCATTACGGTTGAAATAGCGCCTCTGAACTTCTTTTCTTTGTAGCTTTCTCTCTCTCACGTCTCTGACTAGCTGGGGTCTCAGGAGTTCTATTGAAGTTGGCAGCAGCGTTCGGGTACGCCTCCCGAACATTCGTTGTGCGGGGAAATTTGCATACCTTCAGTTGGAGTGTTCCGCCAGTCCAATAGGGCAAGCTTGAAATCTGAGTTGGTACTGGCAGCTTTCTTCATCAAATTCTTGGACGTCTTTACTGCATTCTCGACTTTGCCGTTGCTTTGCGGATACTCTGGTGAACTGGTCACGTGTTCAAAGTCATACATAGCGGAAAAAGCTGAAAATTCGTTTGAATTGAAAGGTGATCCATTGTCACTGTAGAATGTATCAGGAATTTCATGGGTGGCGAAGCGTTTCTTCAACTTTCCAATCACTGCGGCTCCTGTCTTTGCCTTGTGTAGCTCGTCGACTGTACACAGATAGTCACGGTTATTGCATGTAAATATGTCGCAGCCAATTTTTCCCAGGGGCGATGTGGAACTTCATGGCAAATTAGAGGCTGTTTCTGTTGCACAGGCTGGATAGTGTTGCAGGCTTCACAGTTTGAGATAAATTTTTCCAGTTCTCTGTTCATGTTGGGCCAATAGACAACTTCACGTGCCCTTCTCAAGCAACCTTGAATACCGATATGTGATCGGTGGAGCTTTTCTTTAATCTTGGGTCTCAGACTCATTGGGATGACGCACTTTGGACCCTTAAAAATAACACCATCTTGAGCAGCCAACTCATCTCTTATGCTGAAATATTGGTGCAGCTCAGTAGGTAGGCTTTCTCTTTGGTTGGGCCATCCATTCAAAATTACCACTTTCAGAGACTGCAGGACAGGCTCTTTGGCAGTTTCTTCACGGATTTCTTGGATTTGTGGCTCAGACACTGACACGAAATTCAGAGTGGATTCTTTCTACTTCTTGATCTGCCTTTCCTGGAAGGTGTTCCTGAGTTAGGTATGCTCTGGAAAGAGTATCGGCAAAATACAGCTCTGGGCCACGCTTGTACTTTATTTCTACATCGTACTGCATGAGCCGCAACATAAGACGTTGTAGCCGTTTTGGAGCGGCGGCAAGAGGTTTCTTAGAAATCATCTCCAAAGGCTTGGGGTCTGTCCACAAAGTAACCTTCCGGCCATAAACGTACTGATGTTTTTTCGCCATGCCAAATACTTAGGCAAGCAGCTCCTTTTCAATTTGTGAGTAGTTTTGTTCAGCTTTCGGGAGGGCTCTGCTAGCATAGGTTACGGGCTGACCTTGTTGCATGAGCGCGAAGCCGATTCATTTCTCTGAGGCGTCTTCTTCTCCTTCAGTAGGTGCACTTGGAAGGAAGAACGTCAAGACTGGAGCGGTAGAGACGGCTTTTTTAATCTTCACAAAGGCTTCTTCTTGCTCTCGAGACCATTCCCAGGGAACAACTTTATGTGTAAGACTGCGGAGGGGCTCAGACATATCGGACAGGTCTTTCTCTTTGGACCCTTAAAAATAACATCATCTTGAGCATCCAACTCATCTCTTATGTTGAAATAGGCAGTCCATGTGTCAGGAACAGGCGTTTCAGACTTGCAAACGAGGAACCTAGAGAGGTACGTAACCGTGTTCACAAAGCGCTGTACAGCTTGAGCATCTTCAGGCTTAGGCATACTGCAAATAGCTTTGACTTTCTTCGGATCAGGTTTCAATCCTTCACTGGTTAACAAGTGACCGATAAATGGAACTTGGGGACATTTGAACTCAAACTTCTCTCTATTGAGCTTAATGTTCATTTCTTGGCATCTTTCCAAGAGGCTTCTTAAGTTCTTATTATGGTCAAGCGATGCTTCTGACAGGGTAGCACCTTTTCCCGTAATCAGCAGGTCCTCAAAGATTCTGTATACACCAGCTAGAACTTCTAAGGTCTGATCAAGTTTTTGTTGAAACAGCTCAGGGGCAGGTAAGATTCCATAGGGCATACGTTTCCAACAGAAACGTCCCCATGGCGTCTGAAACGTCATCAGCAAGCTTGACTCATCATCGAGCTCAACATGTAGGAAACCATCCTTGAGGTCTGCTTTGCTGAAGACTTTAACATCGACTAGATCAGGAAGAACATCTTCTATCACAGGTAATGGATAGTGTGACCACTTTAGTGCCTGATTCAGGTGGACTGGGTCAATGCAGATTCTCAATTTTCCATTGGGCTTTTCAACCACTACGAGACTTGACACCCAGTCGGTAGGCTCTTCCACTTTGCGAATCATTTGCAGTTTTTCCATGCGATCAAGTTCCGACTTCAATTTATCCTTGAGTGCAAACGGAACTCGGCGAGGTGGGTTAATTACCGGTGTGACTGTCTTTCAATTTCGAGGTGAAGTTTTCCTTCCATGCACCCCTGCCTTTTGAACACGTCTCCGAACTCTCCTTTTACTTGATCCAAGGTAAGGCTTGCAGTGTTAGCAGTGACTTGCTGAATGTTCTCTTGCTGCACTGTCACTAGGTTCATTTGCTGAGAAGCGCGAGATCCAATCAGTGGCGTGTAAACGCCTTTCACAACAACAAATTTAGCATTGTATTTCTTGTTGTTCTTCGGGTTTCGCATGCTCACTCAACATGTTCCTAAAACGGGCCATTGTAGACTTGCTGTACATCTTCAAAGTACGGTCGGACTCAACAATGTTTGTTCCTGGCGGCACAAACTTCTGAGGCAAAACATTACACGAAGCACCCGGGTCAATCTGCATTTGAACACTTTCTGGTCTTTCATGGTCGCGAAGATTTTCTTTTCGGGAAGGCTGTCTTCATGGACCGTATGCACATTTTCTTCGCTCGTGTCGAAGGCTACGGAAAGCAATTCTTCTTCGGATGAATAATCCGGGTCTACCAAGTTAACACCATTCCGTGGTCGGCTATTTCTACCGGGAGCACTCTTGCACATTACGGCAAAATGGTTTGGCCTGTTGCAAGAACTGCACACCTTTCCAAATGCGGGACATTTAATGCGTTGCTTGATGTGACTTCATCCGCAATGTTTATAGCACTTCGACATCTCTTTAGAGGGTCCTGAAGGGGGGTCCTAAATCCCAGTTCCCAGCCCAATTTTGGTCCAAATCCCAGTTCCCAGGCTTCAAATCCCAGTTCCCAGGCTAATTTTGGTCGAAATCCCAGTTCATAAACAAGAATTCCCATTTTCATAAGTACAGGTTAAAAACATGCATATAATGACTATAATAAATTAAAAGCGCAAACTGTTGATATTTGGATGTATGTACCTTCATCTGGACTGAAGAAAATCTCTCATTCTGCTGGTTAGCACTCTTTGTCTCCCAGCCCTTGTTGGCATAACCATGTTAAAACCAGTCCCGTCATCTGCACCGTCTTCATCAGACTCGCTGTCCCCACTGTCACTACCACTGTATTCGTTAGGTTGATCATGGCAAGTGGCACCCTCCACAGTCTCAGCAGGCTGTTCATCTGTTCCCGTCGTCTGAGTTTCTGCACTTTCATCTAGAGGTCCATCTAGCACTATGCCTTGCGTGTGAGGTAATACCGAATGCAAATCTAATGGATTAAGCACTGTCTGTGCTTCATACAAGTTCAAAGGCAGTGTCCCAGCTCTGTCCATGGTGTTGTCTTGTCGGACACTACGTTGTCTTACACACTTGCCGTATCGTTTCGCCCAAAACCTCATCTCTGCTTCATCATTTCTGGACAATCGTTGTCCAACTGGTTTGGGAATTTCGGCACGAACTAACTGGCCAGCATCAGAGGTTTCAGAGAGGTAGTAAGAGTTAGGGTGTGTGTAATAATGTGCAGACCATGGTGTCACTCTCTTTACTCCTTCTTCAACGGATGAACCAAAAATCTGTGCATATTCGTAGAGAGTAAATGTTTCCTTCTTAAAGTGAGTAACTGCATGCTGGTTCTCGACATTCATTGTCAGCAGTGATTCCAAGTTTAAGTTCAATTCGAATCCAGGAAATGAAGAAAGATCTTTCATGTTGTTCTCTAGTTTTCGAAGCGATTGTGCCATTAGCTCCAACGACTTCAAGCATTTGTTTGACAGGGTACCTTCTGCACCATCTGTGGTTTCTCTCCTTAAGGACTGCAGTTGTCTTGCCTTCTGTGAGCACGTCTTCACATACTCCAGGACTTCATCAACCATCCCAACTGCTTCTCCAACTGACTTTTGGGGCAATCGCTCATGCTGGACGACGCCATGTTTGTTTTAAACAAACCGCTGATCAAGGACGTGACATGACCGCAGCGTAAAGCCTGGTAACGAGAACTTGCAATAGGAGGCCAAAACGTGGAAAAATACTGACTTTTTTGTGTCATCAAATGCGATAATTCGAGTATTTGTGTCAAATTATAGGTTCGGAGACTAGCAAGTCTCACAAAGAAGAGAAATCCCATTCCCATTTTCCAAAGTGTTAGTCCCATTCCCAGTGGTAAAATCCCAGTCCCAGTGCACGAATCCCATTTTCCCAGCCCAAAAAGAGGCAAATCCCAGCTCCCATTTTACCCCTTCAGGACCCTCTCTTTAGAATCAGGTATGGGTTGTTATTTAGATTCTTGTTGATTCTTGTTGCGTCGTTTCGGTGGCGCTTTTGATTCGTTTCTCTAACGCATTGATGTTTTCCACTGGCGTGTTTGAGCTTGGAAATTGTCCGCTGATCTCCTTAAGATGAGTAGACGTAGCTTCGGACGATCGACAGATATCCAAGCAATTTACAAGCGGCAATTTCGGCTCTTGTAACAGCTTTCGTCGAATGCTATTGTCGGCGATTCCGCAGACAAGGCGATGTCGAATCATTTCATCCTTCAAGGTACCGAATTCACACGTGGCTGCCAAAGCTCGCAGTGCCGTCGCGTAACCATCGATGGATTCGTGAGGCTCTTTTTTTCGGTTGTTGAACTTGTAGCGCTCATAAATGACATTCGTCCGGCCAATACAATGGGAGTTCCATAGATCTAAAACAACGTTTATGTCCTGTTTCTCATCTTCGGTACGAAATGGCAAACCGTTGTGTACTTTGAGCGCGTCGGCGCCAATGCATGTGATGAACGTCGCTACGCGAAATCCGCTTTCTTTCTCATTTAACTTCTTGACGGTTTCGTAAGCGTCCCATACTTCCATTTTTTCCAGTTGTTCGAAAGCTTTTCTTTTAATTCCAACCGTCCTGGTGGAGGTACATTCGACGTAAAAGTCGGTAAAGAAACTTGTTGTATTGAACCAGAGGTCGAGCAAGAGGTGTCTGTCGGCGTTGTAGACATTTCTCGATTTTCACGTTTTTCAGGTCACTCTTAAACGCTTTAAACTGCAGTTCGAGGACGAAGATAGTTTAGAAGAATACTCCTGACAACATGTTACGATTTCTATTGTAATAGCTACTCACAAAGGTAGTTGGAATCCAAGACTTTTAGGATGTGTTCGATTGGGAAATTTTCCAAATCTAAATCCGAATTTCCCAATCGAACGCGAAATCCGAAAACGGATCCATCCTCAGGGTGGAATTCAATTAAGAAATCCAAATCTGGATTTTTTGGATTTCCCTTTTTGTCGTTCGATTGGGAAATCAGAAAAATGATTTGTCAAACTGTTCTCGTGAACAGCGGACTATCTTGTGCTAAATCCGGATATTCCAATCGAACGCACCCCTTAATAAGTGAAGCGAATAACAACTTCCACACTTTCACGAGCGGTCTGACTCCGAGCACATGGAAACGAACACGAACACGATTGGCTAACCCAAATCACGTGATATAAAGCGAATACGTGACGTAATGACGTTACGGGTATGTTGATGATTATTTCTCTGAGATGGAAAGGGGCAAGCCTGATGCTCTACTTAAACACCTAAATCGGTACCACCCTAACATTGATTTCACTGCCGAGGAAAACCCCGACCATTTTCTTGATACTGCCTTTAGTTATACCAACAAGTTCATTTGCAGCGTCTTCAAGAAACTGGGGAAATTACCAACACATTGGAAATCTGAGGTCCCAACCAAATGGAAAAGGAATTGCATCACTGGTGCACTCCACAGAGCCAAAAGCATCTCTACCGATTTTGAGAAGGACATTAAAACTTTAGAAACTTCTTTCATCAAAGCACGTTATCCTAAACGTTTTATCTTGCATACAATCAACAACTTTCTAACCGACTCATCACAAGACGACAACTTCATTCTGGATTTTCTTTTCGAAGAACGTAAGAAAGTTTTCATCAAGCTCCTGTTTTGTGGTAAAAATGAAAAACTTAGTAAAACGTTTATCAAAAAACTCAAGTTTACTAATTTCAATTTCATCTTTATAATCCTATGGCAAACAAGGTGAATCAAAAGCCTCTCTAACAACAAAGACAAAAACACTCACAGATCCAAAGTTGATTGGAGATTGTGGCGCTGATTGCATTGGCGAGACTGTGAGAAATTTAGCAGTGCGAATCGCAGAACATGCAAATCCTGCTCACACCTCTGACCCTGCAAAACACCTGCGAGAAAACATGTGATTGGGTACCAAAATCCACTCCAATGCAGTGATATCATTATCACTTCACAATCATATCACATGATAGGTTTTAAATAAACCTGAATGTGATAAGTTGCTGGTACTGTGTTATTTTCAATATTAATTATTAATGGATTTAGAAAGTGTTGATTTTTTTTCATATCACCTGTTTTCCCTTCATTTTGACCCTTAATCTATCCCAGTAGCTCCACTTCACCCTACGAAGTTTTAGCCTAACTTCGTACTTTCTTCATTTATAAAGGTTTGCTTTTATAAGAAATGTCCTCATGAAATTCCTTATGTCCTCTCATAAAGGGAATATTTGTGTTTCCTGCAAACATACAACATAACAATAATAATAATTTGATGAAGTTTCTTCTTTTACAGGACCATGGACAAATAAACTTCTGAATCCTCTAGGACTTGCCCTCCCTCTTAAGGTTTGTACCTAAACTTGTAATAACAAGATTTTGTCAATTAAAACAGGGTAACATTGTCATCTTGATTAGATACAGAAGAGGTTACTGCCTTTGCCGGCAGCTACTTGTTCAGCTGATAGAGTGTTGCACTAGTATTTGTGGCGTTGCAGGTTAGAATCCCATTCTTGTAGTAATTGCACTTAGACCAAGAGATAAACCTCACAACAACAACAGTTTAATGCAAGAAGCAAATGTTAAACTTTGTCCCCCCATGTCAAGCACATGGTCCCAGCATACAATGCGTAACTAGTGAGAAGATATTCCTACATCTCCCTCCGAGCAGAGTTGCTCTACAAAAAATAACTTTCTAGCATCAATTGTGAATCTCTAAATTCTTAGACAACTTTCCCTGAAAAGTCATTAAACAGGATAAGTGTTCTCAACAGTCTTAAATTGTCTTAAGATAAGAGTTCTCAAAGTCTTAAACAGTCTTGAGTAACAGTCTACAAGTCCAAACGCATCGGTGCTCTAACGGTTCTCCCGGAGAGTGTTTGCAAGGGAGCTTTTCCGGTAGGCTCCACTGGGGACGTTTCAGGATCAGAAACTGGAGGCGGAGTCACTCCTGCTGAGCTACTAGCTGGTGGATCAGTTGGAACAAGAGCTGTTCGCGTTGCGCCGTAATGTTCCCTTTACAGTCTTGACTAAATAAGACCGTGGATGTTGATTGCGGCCTTGTATCTTTCCCTGCCGGTCTTGATCCTTGATCCAGACTGAGTCACCCGACTGTAGTGGGCCAAGCTCATGTGCTCTGTGTCTTCGGTTGAATGTCTGCTGTTGATTGAATCTGTAACGCTCTTCTCTCTTTGCTACTTGTTCACGTTCCCTTTGTAAGTTTCTAGGTTGCAAAGTTTTAGGAAGGACGGGTAGTTGGGTTCTCAATCTTCGTTCCATTAACAGCTCACTTGGTGACAATCCATTCTCTAGTGGTGTCGACCTGTAAGTGAGGAGAGCAATGTACGGGTCTTCATTCTTTAACAGCCCTTTTACACTGCGAACGCCTCTCTCTGCCTCGCCATTTGCCTGTGGGAATTTTGAAGACCTTGTCGTGTGGGTGAATCCATAACTTCTGGCCAATGCTTGAAAGGACTCTGCACTGAATTGCGGCCCATTATCTGACATTATCACATCTGGAATCCCATGTG
Organism: Ricordea florida; assembly: GCA_949710005.1. Taxonomy (NCBI): domain Eukaryota; kingdom Metazoa; phylum Cnidaria; class Anthozoa; order Corallimorpharia; family Ricordeidae; genus Ricordea; species Ricordea florida. Next base: position 23,136,080 of record OX453277.1, on the reverse strand, counting down.
TTGCAAATAGCTCTTTACAGGCAGTGATAACACTTTCAGCTGTCTGCTTGCCAAGGCGTTTAATTTCAATCCATCTTGAGTAGTAGTCTACTGCAATAAGATATGTTCGTCCTTCATGCTCGAACAGATCCATGCCCAGTCGTTCCCACAGACAAGAGGGGAAGGAGGAAGGCATGAGGGGCTCCTTGGTTTCTGGTCGTTCCTTTGCCCTGGTAGTGCATCTCTTAACCATGTCTTCAATGGCTGTAGACAATCCAGGCCACCACACAGAGGTTCGAGCTCTTGCACGACACTTGCTGATACCAAGGTGACCACTATGGATGCAGTCTAGCATCTCCAGCCTCAGACCTCGTGGGATGACAATTCGCTCATCAAACAAGAGAAGATCGTCAACCACCACCAGATGGGCTCTGTTCTCCCAATACTGACATAATATACGATACTAAATATTCAACAATAATGACATTTTTCAAAGTCTGAAAACAAAATCTTATTATTATTTAGTCCAATAATTTTTCTTTTTCACAAACAATTTAATTGCTCGGAGACATTATTATACAATACTAAGAATAATTAATTGTTATATCTATATTATCTACAACGTCCTCCACACTGTCGGCCTAGACTAGCTAAGCTATTTGCCGACAGTGTGGTCAGATTGTAATTTGTTATTCATAAGTGAATAAAACTGTTACTGTTACTGTTACTGACGGAGTAAGGGCTGCTGTGGCATATAGGTGGGCCAACCTTCCTGGCAGTATTTCCGGATTTGAACACATTCTTCATCAGCCTTCTGCGCCTTTCTAATTTCTTGTAGACGCTGTGTTGTGGCAGGCAGACCATGAAGTGTGAAACTTGCAAAGTTTTCTACCTCTTCTATGAAATGAATGTCACTCACTCTTGGTGTACTGGTAGGCGCACGGGACAACGCGTCTGCAGTAATTTGACATTTTCCAGGGACATGCAGGACATCAGGACTGTACCTCATGAGCCTGAGACGAAAGCGTAGTATCCGAGGAGGCATCTTGGGGAGATCGGTTGAAGAGAATAGGGGTACAAGCGGTTTGTGGTCTGTCTCCAAGGTGAACTTCAGCCCCAGCACATATTCTTCTAGCCTTTCGCATGCCCAGGTGGAGGCAAGAGCTTCTTTCCCAATGACTGCATAGTTCTTTTCTGCATCACTCATGGACCTCGAAATATAGCAAACAGGGCGCCGTTGTCCATTCTCTTGGGTCTGGAGAAGAACTGCCCCAATTCCAGTTGAAGATGCATCAGCTGCAATGGCTGTTGGACGGCTGGGCTCATAATGTGCAAGAACTTCAGGTGATACCAGGATCTTTTTAAGTCGTTCGAAGGCTTTCTGCTGAGCTTCTCCCCAGTACCATGTGTTTTCTTTGCGAAGGAGTTGGCGCAAGGGCTCGTTGTGGTCAGCTTATCGTGGAATGAATTTTCCTAATTGGTTCACCATCCCCATCAAACGCTAAAGCTCGGTCACATTGGATGGGACTGGAAACTGAGCAATGGCTTTTGTCTTCTCTGGGTCGGCATGGACTCCTTGTGCGTCAGCAATGTGTCCAAGGAACTTGATTCTCCCCTCGCACTTCTGGTTGTTTAAGGTCAATCCAACGTTTTGTAAACGATGAAGGACAGCTCTGACTCGTTCATCGTGTTCTGCTTGGTGTCTGCCATGAATGAGGATGTCATCCATGCGACAAATTACTCCGTCCAGGCCTTCCAGGATGCTTGACATGGTTCGCTGAAATATTATTGGCGCTGTTCTTATGCCAAATGGTAACCGGTTGAAGCAGTAGCGGCCAAAGGGTGTGATAAAGGTGGTTAGCAACTTCGACTCTTCGTCTAGAGCGATTTGCCAGAAACCATTGTTGGCATCTAACTTGGTGAACACCTTGCTTTCTCCGAGCATAGCCAGATTCTCATCTACTGAAGACATGGGATGAATTTCTCTTTTCACAGCTTTGTTAAGTGGTGTAAGGTCGACACAAATTCGGACAAGTCCATTGGGCTTTGGAACAGGGACGACTCCCGAGCACCAATCAGTAGGGACGGTGACTGGAGAAATGACACCTTGTTGTAGCATTGAATCAACTTCAGTCTTGACCTTTGGCAATAAAGGATGCGGAATCTTTCTGGGCGTATACAAGCGCACCGGCCTGACATCTGGTTCAAGTGTAATGTGATATTCGGTATTGAGTTTTCCAAGGCCAGTGAAGAGGCGAGGAAAAACTCTGACGATACTCTAGGTTAGCTTTGAATTCACCGACAACTGACAGAAGAGTGCCTTCTGGGCCTTTGAGAACTTGTTGCGTCTTGACCAGTTGTTGGTTCGTTAGCCATGGTTCCTTGTCACTGATCACAGAAACAGCTGCGCCGGTGTCCAACTTGAAGCAAGTACTATGGCCATTCACATTCACTTGGGCCGTCCACTGGCTTCCCGGGCCTTGAATCTCGCCGAGGAACGGAATTTCGACATTTTCCAGATCCGATACTTCGTTGACACTTTGCTTTTCCATGGGCTGCTTTTTTGAAAGACACACCGCTTGAAAATGACCTTTCTTATGACATTTCATACAGGTAGCATCCTTAGCTGGACAGAATTCCCGCTTGTGCTGCAGGCGACCACACCATCTACACGATTTGTCGCTCTTCTTTGCACTCGGCTGGCTTCGTTTTTTCTTGCGATTTAGAGGCTTCTCCACACTGTTAACCCCAGGGAATTTGTCTTCTCCTCGAATCAATCCTCGATTTTGTTTTTGCGCTTCCGACTGGCGACTCATTTGCACGGCTTCTTCCAGAGTTAGGTCGCGTTTATTTTGAAGACGGTCGGAGAGCGAGTCATCGAGGACTCCAACAACAATGCGGTCTCGGTACTCACAATCCTCCGCCAGCCTGTATAAATCTTGAATGAAAGCATCAACCGATTCACCTGCCGTCTGGTTTCGTCTATTGAAACGGGCTCGTTCGACTATCGGGTTGCGGCGAACGTCGTAATAAGCGTTGAGCGCTGAACGTACTTCTTCGTACGTGGCTTTGTTTCCGTCGATTCGTAAGGTGGCTAAGATATCGTCGGCGCTCTCTCCCATGGCGTAGAGTAAGGTACTCACTTGCTCGTACTCGGGTTTATTTTGGAGACCAGAAGCTATCCTATAGCGTTCGAAGCGGCGGCTCCATTTTAACCAACGTTCGGCTTGGTTTGGTCCGTTGGCGCCATCGAACTTCCCAGGTAGTGGAAGTTGAGTCGGTTGTTGAGTGTGAACTACTTCTTCTGCTGCACTTGCAGATAGAGTTGTGTTCTCCATGGGTGCTTCTGTTTCGGTTATTGGCATTTTCCTGGTTCTGTTGACCGGTTGGGAAAGCTTCCATCAAAGGGACAACCGCTTTCGAGAACACAACACTTTATTCTCAGAGCACATGTAGCCATCTTCGTTTACACATACAATACGGCCCACGCGAAACACCGCTGACCCTTATGATACAATGACAGAATTGTCTCCTATCAACATCCTCCCTTTCAAAGAAAACTATTAACATGTTAATATGTTTCTAAAAATAATAATACAAAAAAAAAACATAAGTCATTAACATTAACAAATGTGAACAGGCAATGTCGGATAATAGTCAACATCGAGTACCATACTGCACTATAGTCTCCAGTTTCAAAGGTCCAGTCTCTTTGGTGGTCTAATCGGTCGGCCATAACGCGAGGTTTGCACTGGTGGAAGTGAATTCTCATTCGTAGACTTGGAAGTGAGGTTAGGCACTATGGTTTCCGCAGAATTTCCAACATCCACACCACTATCTATTAATGGTTTTTCTGGCAAGGGTTGTGGGTCACATGGGACCTGACGCTCATTAGGTCTTAAGTGGATCCTGTTCCGTCTAACCAACCCGTCTTGCGTTTTTATCACGTACGAGCGTGGTGTTACTTCGCCCAAGACTTCGCCGTGACCCCACTGTTCACCATGGTGATGGTCATTTGGCCTGGTGTACACATACTGTCCAGGCGTAAGAGGGGGTAAGTCTCTGCTGGCAGTCTTGTCATAACGAGCTTTGGCTTTAGCTCGCCTACCCAGATGCTCGTCACGGACTACGTTTACAGGTGGCACAGATTGGCTCAACAAAGATTCAGATGTTGGTAAGTTAGACTTTGTTCGGCGGCAGAGAAACCTTTGTGCCGGGGAGTAAGACATACCCTGAGGCGGAGTGTTCCTATGGTCTAAGAGACCAGTGCAGAGGTCTGACTTTTTTAACATCTTCTTGGCCACCTTAACGGCAGCTTCAGCTTTACCGGTAGCTCTAGCATAATACGGTGACCGGGTAATCAACTTGAAACCATAGGTGTTGGCAAAATTCGAAAATTCCTGAGAGGTATACTGAGGTCCATTGTCGGACAAAAATATATCTGGTATACCATAACGGGCAAAGTGTGCCTTTGTGACTGAGATAACATTGGCAGCAGTGATATCGTCATTCAGCAGATCGACCTCAAACAGTCACTGTAGTGGTCTACCGTAAATGAATACCAACGCCCACCCTGCTTGAATAGGTCCTGCGAGATAAATTTCCATGGACCTTGTGGAATTTCATGAGACAACATCGGTTCCTTTGGGAGGGCTGAGCCATAGCTAGCACACAATGAACATTTGGCACTCTCTTGAAGGATTGCAGCTTGCATTCCAGGCCAGTACATTACTTCTCGAGCCCGGCGAATCATGCTTTTACCGCTCTGGTGACCGCGGTGGAGTTTTTTCAGCATAGTAAACTGTAGCTTCCCAGGAATGAGGACTTTGTGTGACTTGTACAATACACCATTGTATACCGCTAGCTCATCCCTTAACGGATAGTAATGACGGAGTGCTGTGGGCACCTGTGATTTGTCGGAGGGCCAACCATGGGCCACGAAGATACATAGGACTGACAAGGTAGGATCCGCCTTGGTTTCAGCTTTAATTTCCTCCAGGGTGCTAGGATACATGTCAAGGGGAGTCTAGTTCCATGGTCTCTAGGTCTACCCGGAACATCTCTAGTGCATCCTCTGAGTTGCACTGGAACACCTCTTCTTGTGGGTCTTAGGGTGTAGGGAGGTTCAAGGCGGCTCTCGACAGTGTATCGGCCAAGTACATGTACTTGCCTTTCTTGTAAACTACTGTGAACTTGAACGGCTGTAGCTGAAGCATCATCCGTTGAAGGCGTCTTGGGGCTCTACTCAGGGGCTTTTTGAAAATCGTTTCTAACGGCTGGTGATCGGAATGTACTATAACATCCTGTTTACCATAAAGATACTGGTAGAACTTTGTACAGGCTACTTTGATGGCCAGACATTCCTTTTCAATAGGTGCATAGTTGACTTCAGTTGCTGACAGCGTTGAACTTGTAAAAGCCACAGGTTGCCCATCTTGCAACAGGGCACCCCCAAGGCCTGTGTCACTGGCGTCCACTTGTAATACACATGGCTTGTTCACATCAAAGAACTTCAACGTCGTGGCATTTGCAATTAAGCTTTTGGCTGTCTTAAAAGCTTTGTCATGCTGGGAGGACCACGACCACACTGCATTCACATGTGTCAGCTCAGTAAGTGGCTTCACGATTTCTGCAAGGTTTGGGGTGAGGCGTGACAAATAATTGCACATGCCCAGGAACCGCTGAACCCCTTTCATATCTTGTGGTGGGGTCATGTCCTTAGTAGCCTGGACTCGATCTGGATGTGGGGTGATGCCATTACTGCTAAGGAGATGGCCCATCCAAGTAACTTGTTTCACTTTGAACTGAAATTTCCTGGGGTTTAACTTGAGATTCACTTCACGGCACCGCAACATTAAGTTCCACAAGTTAATATCGTGATCCTTCTCAGCCTCCTCCATACTATCTCCACTCCCAAAGACCAAAATGTCATCAGCCTTGTTCACAACACCAGCCAATCCTTCCAATGCTTCATGTTGTCTACGCTGGTATTCCTCTGGTCCTAAACTGACCCCGAACGGCATACGCAACCAACGGTAACGACCAATTGGAGTATGCATGGTTGTTAGGAATGAGGAACTGTCATCTAACTCAATGTTCGTGAACCCCTTGTACACGTCCACACAGGAAAAAATTTTGGCATTGTTCAACTTAGGCAGTAACTCATCAACTGTAGGAATGGGGTACTTTGGGACTTCAATGGCTCTATTGATCGTTTGGCTAGGATCAATACACACACGAATGCTTCCGTCGGGTTTCTCTCTATAGACGCTGTTGGAGATCCATGCAGTCGGCTCAGTAACCCTTTTCAGGATACCCTGTTTTTCAAGGTCACGTATTGCGTCAGATGCTTTTGCTTCCTTTGCTACAGGGCACCGATGTGGATGAGCTTGGATTGGAGTCACATTAGGGTTCATGCTGATGTGCAGGGGCGGCCCCAAAGTTCCTAACCCTGTATGGACATCCTTAAAGGCATCCATGACAATGGCTTTAGTCAGTTTTCCCCAGGGGACAGGCACATGGGACACACCCACCTCACTAGCCATGCTCCTCTTTGGACGAACGTTTTCTTCACTGATGACAGCATGATGAACTACACTAATATCCTCACACGTACCATGTACTAGAGAGGTGCTGGTGGTTTCCTCAGTCACTTTAATCTCTTCTGTTGCACTACCATTCAGTGAGGTGGGCCTGACTTCCTGATCACGAGTTCCACTTTCCTCCACTCTTCCTCGCAGAGGTCCCGAGGTAAGCTGGCACACTTCTGAGGCACCCCCTTTTTGGTTGTTACGATCCAAGGAGCAGGTGTTTCCTCTTATCTCAACCAGGCCTAATCTAACACAATCAGATCCACTTAGAAGAGGTGGCTGTGATCCCATGACATCCTTATTTAACAGCTGAAACTGAAGAGTGTGAAACTTTCCTTGAGTTTCACAGACCAAGTCTATTTGCCCTACTGGCTTTATTACACCTCCTCCATAGGTACGCAGGATGGCAGAGGAGGGTTTGATTAGGCCATGGATATCAACTCCTGCTGGACACATACTCCGGAGGTCCTCCACTGCAAGGGTGTTGGTTGTTGATGCAGTATCTAACTGTAAAGTTTTCCAAGTAAAAAATTTTTTGGCTGCAGATAATTTGATCGCTGCAAAAAACTTTTTCCCCTTCTGTACAGATACCGATCTCACAGAGTAAGTGTCCAGAGTAAACAAATGATATGTTTCTTGCCCATCATCAGAAACTGATTCATCCAATGCATTCACATTCCGAGGTTTGCTCAAACATTTCCGAGCTATATGCTCTTCTTTGCCACATTTTCTGCACTTATACTTAAGGAGAAATGCACGACACTTTTCCTTTGGGTGACTCGGTGTTGCCCCACAGTAGTTACACTCAGACTGTTTTCTAGACGACTCTTTGCCATTTCTTTGGTTTTGCGAACGGGTGTTGTTTTGCTTTAACTGGGAGGCTTTTTCGGTCCAATTCATCTGTTCTTGATCTCCACGGAGTTGCCTCATAAGCCTTCGAGCATCAGTGGAGGATTCATAATTCTTTGCTATTTCAACCACAGTACGGAACTCCACAATGTTACCATCCTTGTCACAATGACCATTAGTATTCAACTTTCCTTGTAAAGTTTCGTCCACCAAGCCAGCAATAAAACGGTCGCGGCATGCTTGATCTTCAAAATTCCCATATTCACAATATCTAGCTCGCTCCACCACTCGACATTCCCACGCACTAATGGATTCTCCTTCGGACTGAAACATGCGTCCCATTTTCGTTCGCTCAGCTTGAACACTGACACTGCCTCCATAGCGCTTAATGAGGGCTTTAATAACTTTTACCGGGTCACTCTTATCTTCTTCGGATAGTCCCAGCGTTTTGTTGTTTGGATTAATCAATCTCTTCATCTTCGAAGGCAGAGTTGCTCGAAGTGTTGACATGCAAAGGTTTTGTTTCTTCCATTGTTTTTTCCCATCCTCGCTTTGATCGTCATATTTACATCCGTCTTTCCACTCGAACCATCCCATCACCGTGCAATAATCAATATAATCCAATATGAAACAGTCTAGAGCTTCTCGCTCATCTAGTCCCTCTTGCATTTGAGGGACAGGAAAACCCACTGGAGCGGTGGCCATGATAACAGCAAACACAAACAATTTATACGGGCACAAACTTGATAACATCCGAAAATGGCGGGAACGATTCGTACAACTCCCACAGTTCGTTCTCAAACATAAACTGACCGTACTATGGACGAAACCTCCTGACTTTAGGCGCGTGTTCGTCTACGTCTGACACCATGTTGACCGGTTGGGAAAGCTTCCATCAAAGGGACAACCGCTTTCGAGAACACAACACTTTATTCTCAGAGCACATGTAGCCATCTTCGTTTACACATACAATACGGCCCACGCGGAACACCGCTGAACGTTATGGTACAATGACAGAATTGTCTCCTATCAACAGTTCTACACCGCTGCCACCATGTAGCAATTGCACTCAGACCAAGAAATAAACCTCACAACAACAACAGTTTAATGCAAGAAGCAAATGTTGAACTTTGTCCCCCCATGTCAAGCACATGGTCCCAGCATACAATGCGTAACTAGTGAGAAGATATCCCTACAATTCTATTCTGTTCTTTTTCCAGGCTTTATCATGAATGCTTAGATATATAGATTATGCAATTCTGTTAGGATATTAAAATATCTCAAAAATAGATACCACCCCTCCCTCTCTGGGGTAATGTGGTTAAGTATGTAAGCAAGTATTCCTGCCACTTAAAAATGGCTCAATCAGGAGTCCATTGTGGAAAGCAAACAACTCTCACACTCCCTGTTCTAACGAGCATTCTCAGAATGTTTTTTTCACTATATTTGTTACGGCACTCAACATTTCCTTTGTCCATAGAAACAATAGAGTGATTAATAGATATGAGACTGGACCATTGTTTAAACAGGGTTTGGCTGCAGTTTTCAACCAGAAAATAACTAGATCTGTGAAAATGCCCAATCATGGATATAGTCTGGTTGTTCACTCTGAGTAGTTTCTTCTTTGCCCAGCTCATAAATGAAGGAACTAAGAATTTAACAAAAGGAGTAGAAAAAAGATGTCTTCTCATAGGGAGGTACAGAGAATTGGAACCTTACATTATCACAAGCTTGTTATCTGTCATTTTCCCTATTCTCTGCCCCCACAAAATAATTGCTAGTCCCATGGGAGGAGCTGGGATATGTTTTGGTGGGCATTGCTCATACAGATCTGAAAAAAAGCTACAAAAGTGTACAGGGTACTGGTATTTAAAATCTTTTTCTGTGAGTTTAATATATTTTTCTTTATCTTTGTTGAATGTTATGTGCCAGTTTCTCATCCTTGTGTTCTTTTCTTGTATCTAAACGGGGTTTGGCCAGTCTACCCCATTTGTATTTGCCAGAGAGTAAATTCCTTGCACAATTCTAGTTCATCATGCTTTCATAAACATGCTTCTTATTGACTCAATTGTAACAGTTTCTCAAGGTGTACATGTTGGTGTGACCATGTATGGGTTGTAGGAAAAGAGGACTTCCAACTTCAACATTTGCCTTAACAGAGACTTTTTGCTCTATTTTTTTCTCAAGCCTTCCTTAGCCGTGGTGTGTTACTGGAAAATAACAGAGTCTGGTGCATACAGTGTTGAAAGTGGTTTTCCAAGTCTGTACACTGCAGGAGATGTGGCATTGTACTCAATACCAGCATTTGAATATCCTGATATGATCAAGGTATGTTAAACTATCTTAGAAGAACAACAGAAAACAGTTGTTAAGAGCTGTGTCAGTGAATCCCAAAATTATTCAATCTGCCTTTGTTAAAGTGTGCCTTTCCAAGACATTTTTTACAAGTTGCTTTAAGTGGTAAATTTGTCATGGTTTTTACATCTGCAGTAAATTTGATTTACCTTCATTAGCAGGTTTGAATAACTCAGCATTTTGAGGCTTACAGTGTGTGAGGTCAGTGAGTAGACCCACCCATTTGTATTTCATGCATTTGACCTTTAGTTCATGTGAGAATCGTTGTCTTTGCAAAAACTGGTCATTATTGTACAAACGTACTTACCAGACATTTGATAGAGATATTTCCTATGCTCTAGCATTTCCCTATTGACATGTGGTTTGTTGTGAACGGTGAGAACTTTGCCTAGACAGGGAGATGTAATGTTAGAACTCTGTGCTTGTATGGTATGCACTTTGTGAAACTGTGTTTATGTACAGTAATAACAATGAACCCTTGGTTCATACACAGAGATTTGGTTCAGTTCTTAGAGATTATAAAAATATGCACCATTGAAGTGCAGAATATTACTACTTCATTTGGAAACATGACCAAAAAGATCGTAGCAGGTATATTTGCTCTATTTTCCATTTATGTCATAGTTCATGGGGCATAAATGTGCTCTATGGTTCAAGATATTTTTGGATTATGTTTTATGGTTTTGATTCCAATGCACTGCTCTCTCTCCTTAATGCCAACTTGGTTCCCAAGAACCTGATTTGCACTAATCCAGGATTAAACAGCTGCAACTTAAGTTAAGCAGTCAATCCTGGGTTACTGATAATCTCGTTTGCTTTCACCTGGCTAGCTGACACCAGGTGATTGAAACCAACTTCATCTTCTTCCCTTCTCGCCCATTCACCTTGCACTCCTCTACTCTCTCCACCCTTCACCTCTTCCCCCCACAATTCTTTTCTTCCCATTCCTTTACCCTGAAGCCATCCATCCAACACACCTTCACCTTCACCTCGCATCCCTTCGCTTCCCAATTCAACCAAGAACTCCTCAGTAGTAAGGGGGGTTTCCTGTAACATCTTGAGCAATCTGATTGGCTGTTGAAATATCGTTTGAAGTTGCCACGTTGTGGGTAGTCTGTAACAAATAATTGGTGGTGATTGGTTGTTGGTATCTCGGCACGTGTAGCAGCACGTGATGGGCGGCGCGCTAGGTAGCGCGCCATATAGGCTCTCTGGCACGGACTGGCGGACGGGCGTGGGAAATTGATTAAGAGGCTTATTTTATAGATATACATATTTGCAATAATTTATTAACAGATTGAAAGTGAATTAACATGTTGATTTAGAACGTTGTCAATTTTGTTTTTCTTTGGCGATGCTGGCTTGCATTCTGTGACAGAGGTCTTGACAATCTACGAGTTCCTGTAGTAGTTCGTGATTTTGTAATTCTAAAGCACAAATTTTGTTTTCGAGTCAGACTTTTAGTTCTCGTATGCCTTTGATGCGCGCATCCCAATCATCTTGAACGTCTTTACAAGCCGCAACAAGTCTGCGTTCCCATTGTGAGGCGAATTCTTCGTCATGTTGATAATGTTCTGCAAGATAATCGAGGTGTTTTTTCGGAGTTCGTGTTCGAGGTTGCACTGATTGAAGAGGTAGCCTAAGCATTGATGGTTCTTTGATCCGTCATATTGAAAAGGCGTCAGTCAAATGACGTTATTTTGGCGGTCCGTGTTGCTAAAAAGGACCCGGTAAACATGGCGGTGGTGGTCTAAAACGTGATCTTGGACCTAATATACCAGGGCGGGTTCCACCCCTTTGTTTCTTTGTTGTTTTGTTTGTTTGCTTTTTTCATAAATATTTTAGTATTTATTTTCGTCGTATAGTTAGACCCAACATGATGAACGGATAGGGAGCAAATGATGAATTGAAAATGTGGGTAATCAATGCAATACGAAAACAACAAGAATATTTATTTATTTATTTATTTATTTGAACAATATTTAAAGGGATGCCCAGTTTAGCAAGGATGGTTTGAATGGGGCCCTGATGAAAAGAACAAACAACGAAAAAACAACAGATAAAAAGTGGAACATCTAAGTATAGTTAAAGTATTGGGGGCTCAATTTGGTTTGGATCTTAAGTGCCTTTTTAGACCAAACCCAAACTTATTTAAATCTTACTGGTTCCTGAGGGCCAAAGGAAGCGTGTTCCAGATCTTGGCTCCGCTAAACCTAAAGGAGCCCTGACACTTAGTTGTCCTAGCTAGTGAGCAAATCTTTAAAAGTTTTGAGTGGTGTTGAAGTTGCCTTGGGTTGCGTAGAAGAAGATGCCTTGGGTTGTTGTTGTTCGGCAGGCGTGAACAACATAGGTATTGTTTCATCAATGTTGTCTTCGATGACTTGAGGAGGAGGGCCAATAAGTTGATGTGGAGTGACAGCGGAGCCTATGGGTGTAGCAAACGGCAATCTTCTCTTTCTTTTCCTTTCTTTAAGAGTTTGCAAAATGCTTACGGAAGGTACTTGAGCTTTTTATTGAAAGAGAATGTTTCTGTAACGATTCATGACGTTGTCATAGAGTTGAACTTTGCGATCTGGGGATTTGGTAGGATCGTCGGTGATGGTCTGCATTTCAAGGTCCATGTCAGCCAGAGAGCAAATAAAGGGCGACGTGTTTACTTTGTTTCTTGTGCCATTGTTTGAAAAAGATATTCAGGAACCAATGCCATACGTCTTGCCTTGGTCATGGTTGCGTTTGAAATGTAACGACGTGACGTGCTAGGGATGTGTTTTAGGGTTTTTATTTTCTCTTTTCCAGACGTTTAATAATTTTATCAGCAATAAGTCCAGCAACGATTGGAGCCAAAATGTGATACCTTTGCACCCAGAACACCACGACCACCACCACTTTGATTGCTTATAAGAAGAAGGCGTTTTCTTTGTTTGACGGACTTTTTTCGTTTGGCCAACGCGCCTAATTTTTTGACTTGACGTTTTAAGAGAGTAAATTGATCCGGCCGTAATGGAATGACACCGCTTAATAAGTTCAATGCCCCTTTGCTCAACGAGTCCACTTGATCCTTGGCAGCATTTGCAATTAGTTTTTTGCGTATGGCTGGTTTTGACAAAGCCAAGAAACGAATAAGATTGGCGTTCTTTTCTATTCTGTTCATGACGATCATATAACCACTGATGACATGAAAACTTTGACCAGTGATGAACGTTTTTGTAGTTTCTAATTTGAATATTTGCCACATAAAATAAAAATACAAAAGCACGCACATAAAGAACTACAATAGTAGATCAATAATAAAAGTAAGTAAATCTTAATATTAATTTTTGTTACAGATAGTGTGGCGAGGAAGCACAATAGAAGCTAAATAGCTTGTAAGAAGTGGGCTCCTCATATTTAATTATTACATAATGTTCTACTTGTGATTATGACTTTGGGTTTTTTTCTTCTGGGTTGTCTTCTGGGTCTTTTGTTGGATAGGTCCAATCTGGTTTAAACATCAAGGTCGTTTTCTTCTTCCCCTTCTTCCCAAACGACGTAAATCCCTTTTGAGCTTGACTAATTTCCGGGCCACTCCAATTTCCAACCTAAAAATGCCACTAGATGTATGACTTTGCCACTGTGTCTTGTTCGTTAAAGGTGGCAAGTTTTAACATGGCGCGTTGTTTTTTATTGACCTTGAAATTGGTCTTTTTGACTGAAGAACAATGTTTATTTAACAAATAATTACCGATACATTCTGATCAATTTTAAAATGTAAGAGTGGTCGTCTATTTCTTCATGAATGTCAAAACTTTTGTGTTTTCAAATTATATGATAAAAAGTGATATCCCAATATTTTGATGTTTTCTTTGAAATTATAAAGAGTTTTTTTTATGAAGTTACAAATGAAACTAATGGTGATTTATGTTGGCAAACGAAGACTCGACGTTTTACTTCTTAAACCTAAATTAACTAATTTGTCTGAAGTTGCAACTCAACTTCATGGTTAGCGACTTTCACTCGTAGGTCATCATCCAATATCAGAAAGAACTCAACAAGCACTGCAAAAGTTATATGTAAAATGTTATTATGTTAAATAAGTTATGTTGCCACACTGTTTGTAAGAGGGTCACATCTGATACTGCAATTAAAAACTTTGTAACACTTGTTTATATAAATTGTAATAACGTTGGAATTTCTGAAGGTGGAATAGAAGTTCATGAGCATTCGATTTAGACTTAATGTTATGTTGTTATACCCTTTATGTTGTGTCACATTACCTTATAGAAAGAGTTCTTTCTTGTCATGCATTGTAACTGTAACTCTAAATAAGAAGTATCGAAGACTGATTTTGAATTGTTTACAATTGTTCTCGTTTTCGTCATTGAAAACAAACTGTGTAAAAGAAAACGCAATTGTGCTTTTTGCAGTGTGTCCGCCCCAGAATTTTTACTGCAAACTTTCCAAAGGCAGTTGAAGGTTAAAACAATAGTATACTCAACTCCATGTGCTGTCTATCTTAAAACGGTTTCATGCGGCATGTTTAAGGAGTGTAAAATGTAATCTACTTGCACAGCGCAGTTTGCAAAAAAGGCCTCTGGTTGAGTAGTAGCACTATAGAAGTTCTTACTTGTCATTTGTTAATTCAATTTATGATGATGCTGATGTGCGTTCCACGTGTGAAATAACGAGACTGTCAACATCGTATCTTACGGAAATGTCAGCTGTCAACAAACAAAAGTTCTTCCGCAATAGCGCTTTCGTCCATTGACGACACATCATGTTTTATAATCGATGCAAGTATTTCCTTGACCAGTCAAATGAAGCAACTGCTTCTTCTCTGTGGTTTCTTCTGTTACTGTGAGGAAAAGCCCATTTGGCACTTTTCTGCCTTCATGATCCCACATTTATGGCACTTTGCAATTCTTGAGCAAGTAGTTTGCGGGATCTTTTTCGTGCATTTCGGATGGCTTTGAAACTTGTCACACTTTGTGATAGCAGTGATCTCTTTAATCGCGACGGTCTCCTTCGCTGATTTCTCGGTTTGGGAGAATTCAATTTTTGCGAATTTTTGATCTTTGATTGCTTTAATTAATTTTGGTCTTAATGTTGTTAAAAGTTTCTTTCGTCCGGACCAGATGCGCACTTGAAAAGAACGCACTTGGTACGAGAGTCCTTCGATTACATTGTTGATGTGTGTTTCCCAGAGATCAATCGGTGTTTTTTCCAATCTGGTCGACGATTGTCCCAATTTCGGTCCAATTGTTGTTGAAAGTTTCTTTCGTCTGGACCAGATGCGCACTTGCAAAGAACTCACTTGGTACGAGAGTCCTTCGATTGCATCGTTGATGTGTGTTTCCCAGAGATCAATTGGTGTTGTTCCAATCTGGTCGCCGATTGTCCCAATTGTCAAATTGAGCTTGGTTTTGCCAACTTTGGTCGCTTCTGTGATACTTGCAATTTTTCCAAGAACGGCTACTTTGTCCCACTCATTGCTGCTGTTGAGGACTTCCAGCACGGACAATGGGTCTTCTTCCGCCGTTCTGATATCTGAGTACTGGAACGCATATTCGGAAGGTTGTGGTACCGAGATTAATGTCATGTCATTGACCACAATTTTCTCTCGGTTTTCAGTGAACGTGATATCCGTAAGCTTAATCGGTGTGCGATTCGTTTGGCTTTGACAAAACAGCTGCTGTTTGTGTTTTGAGTGGATGAGAGCTTCTTTCGTTTCGTTTGCCGAGGTTTGCAGCGTAAAACTTGCGTGGTCCATAGTGCTCTTCTTGTTCCTCTTCGCGGGAGGAAGGTGATGGACATAACCTATAATGCTATTGAGCGACCCTTTCAAAAAACGCTCAAAAACGTTTAGTGTGGGTCTAACGGTGTTTGCATTTGTATGTGGTTTTAGCAGAGAAGAAGTCATAGTATTCGTGCTTCCTTTCAAGGACGACGCTTGAGATAAATCCACTTTTTTTTGTGCGTGCTCTCTAATCATGCGCAGGTGCAGAGATATTAATAAGGGACACATGCGTTTTAGGGATAAGGCGGTGATTTGTGACTGAACGAAGAAAAAAAATCATGAAGGGTATTTTTAAACTTGGGCTCCCTTTGGGAAGCCCAAGTAAAAAATTACAATAATATCCACACACGTTGGGATTCAAAGATCGTCATGTTATAACATTTCGTATTACCTTTCCACCAAGGAGAGGAAGAACTGTCGGGAAATTGTTTGTCATAGTCGGGTGAAAATCCGTATTTATCAAAAAATTTATTATTTTCTGGATCGGGAAAATACGTGGCTATCCAATGCTCTCCTGGTTTTGTACTGGGATCCGTGTTGGCAATACGCGCCGACGGGTGAAACGGGATCTTAGCAGGTTACTGATGACAGGCAAACACACCCAAGAATCTTTGAGAAATGACAGGATCTTGAGAAACAATCGTTTCTAATTGATCTGTGTAGAGGCCTAGTCGTAGGTGACTTTTTTTTGGTATCAATTTCCATAACATCTACAAACTCTCCACACACAACTGGAAACATCTGACGTGTCTGGAAACAGCTGACTTGTCCACGATAATCTGGGTGCATGTGTCCTGGAACACCCCTTCCATCTGCAGTCATATGAACAGAGCATAACCATCCGCCCATTCTCTCCTTTCAAACTGCATACCGGCACCACTATGCATGGTGCCACCTCCCAGACGCAAAGAACTGTACCCGTTAACTTCACCGTTGTCTTCCAATTCAATACCTATGGAAGGGTACTCCTCTCCGTCGACTAACAGCACTGTCTTTGGGGTTGTTTCGTAAGAACCTAGACGGTCCGTTAAATAAGAATACTCGCAAATAGTATAACTGATCCTTTTTTTCGATCTGAAATTAAAATATACAATATAATCTATTTGACTAAATCAGTCGTCAGTAAACGAACCAATCAAATTGATTAAAGCAGGCTAGCTATATACCATCTCCTCCAATGGGGTGCTGATTCGTCAAGTTTGACACTTCAAGTAAGCAAGTATATAATTCAAATGGCGTCAGGATTTGCTCGCCAATTGCTCTCTTTATGGCTATCTTGGCGCTCTTCACAGCCGTTTTGATGCGGTGCTCCGGGCGTCGAAAATTGCCATTTTATTCCTTTCTCAGCGCATAACTCTTTAAGCTCTTTGAGATTCCACCTTAAGGATCATCTCTCTGAGTTCGCGCTCTGCGCCCAACAGCTGAGAGCCATTATCACTCATCATCAGTGCAGTTTGTCCTCTGATGGCAAAGAATCATCGCAAGGTCTGCATACATTCCATGGTGGAATAATCTACAGCCAGCTCCAGATGCACAGCTCTTGTGTTCATACAAGTAAAGATTACCCCATAATGCTTGGCAGTTGTGTTTCGGCTTATCCTCACTTTGTACGGTTCAAAGAAATCACATGCGGTGTAGTAGAATGGGGCGTAAACGGTTCCAGGCGGGTTTTGGGCAGGTCAGCCATGAATTGTGTATCGATCTCGCGGCAGAACTCGCATCTTCATTTTAAGGACTTGGCCAAATCATGGGCTCTTATGATCCAAACCCTCGTTCTGGTCTTCGCCACTGTGGTTGCCACTGCAGCGTGTCCGATCTGATGGAAGTGTCGAGTTATCAGAAGGGATATCCAATGATCTCAGGGAAGCAAAGCAGGGTGCTTGGTTTCATAGGAAACCAAGGCTTCATCTACTCGACCACCAACCCTTGTTATTCCATTTTCATCTGTAAAAGGGCTTAACTGTTGAAGTTCTCCTTTCTTCAGGTGGTCGTGAAGGGTCTTCTGGCTTTGTTTAACCCAATAGTTCTCGGCTTTCTCCAATTCTTGGAGTGTGAGTGGTCCACGGCTCAAGTGAATCTGGTGTTCGGAGTCTTCAGGTGATTTCCTTGCTTGGCATCGGGTTCGTGAATTCCATATGAATCTCAATACATAGGCGCTTGTTCTGACACGTTTTCTCCAATTTGAAAACTTCTTACAGTCGATAACTTCAGGGGAACAGTTAAGCAGAACGGCTTGAACTTTACGGCGTTCTTTTTCTACTTCATTAAGGTCAGGACAATGCAGTGCTGTTGTCTGAGAGAATTACGACTTTCTAAAATTACAGTCGCGACTCTTCTGCTATAGACTGGTATCGCCTGGTGGCCAGTATAGCTGCTGGTAGCTCTAGTCGAGGTGTTGTGAGCAGTTTCAGTGGTGCCACTCTTGACTTAGCGGATATGAATCGCGTGTCACACTTATTGCTCTCGGTCTGCCATCTGATGTAGGCGCAAGCTTCAAAAGCTTCGTTGGTTGCGTCAGAAAAGATGCAGAGTACTGGAGCTCCAATCGCGTCCTCTGGGGTCAGGGACCTCTCGAAGGTCACGTTATTCAAGTCTCCCATCTCTTGGAAGAAACGGATCCACTCTTCGCGTGCTGGCAAAGGCAGCTCTTGGTCCCACTCTAGACTTTGTTGCCACAAACGCTGCATTCCGATTTTGGCACGAATTAGAAAGGCTGCCGCAAATTCAACTGGATCAAATATTCGAGCAATCTGACTGAGTACTGATCGCTTGGTCAGGACAATATCTATGGGCGGATCTACGTTGAACGGCATGATTCCAAGCAGTTCCTAGTATTGTCCCTTGCGTTGTGCCTTGCTATAATTTCTTCTCGGGTTTCTCTTGTTCAATGATTTCGTTCTTCAAAGACCGGTTTGAGAGCCATCCCTTGACTTGAAATCGATCTTTCATTAATATTTCATTCAGCTCAGTTGTCAGTCGCTTGGCCTGCTGGACGGAGTGAACTGAATGGCAAATGTCGTCCGTGTAGGTATTGTGCTTTGACACCTGGGCAGCTTCAGGATACGAACCTTTTGCTTGGTCTGCGGTTTTTCACAGTGCGATCTGTGCCATCGCAGGTGCAACTTTATCGCCAAACGTTAGTACCGTCTCTACATAAACATCAGGTTCTCGATTGGTTTCCATGTTTCTCCAGAGGTATAAAAAAAACAAACACTTTAATAGCTGACACAATTACTGATAACCCAGTAGTTTACATTGTGGGCTATAAACATAAACTCTTTGCTAAGAATCCCAACTGGCGGAAGGCAGACCAGTTGGCTATTTTCAAGCGTGGCCGATGATGTGAAGGATATGAAACTCGGGATTATCGTATTTCATATCCGTGACCGTGACGTGAAGTCCGGCGCCCTAACCACTCGGCCACGCTGCCTCCCTAGATCGGTGTACGTGCTGGTCCTGCTCGGGGATAAGAACCCTGTGGTACATTTTTATACAGCAGCTCCGTTCTCTCTGAATCGTAAGGTGACTCCAAAAAGGCTGTTTAGCAGATAAGGGCCTTTCATCCAATAGTCATTCAGGCGATGACCTTAATGAGGCCGATGAGTTTAAGACTATACGGACGGGTGTTGTCTTTTCGGGTCTGACTATCTCGTGGTGGGCAATGTAGTGGACTGGACCCTTTTGTGTCCCCAATTCCTGCTTTGTGAGCCGTCATTTCCATCATTTGCCTGTCATAGGCGGCTGCATGTTCCGGTGTTTTTGAAAGGCGACGCTCAGTTGTTTCCAATTTCTTCCTAGCCTGCACTTTATTGTTGGGCAGTTCCTTCGAGTTTCTTTTCCATGGGTACGGTATCAGCTATTGGTTACCAATCGTCCGACAGGAGTCCAATAATCTTCATTTCTCTGCTTTCTATGGGACGTAATTTGTGAGCTTCACATTTACAGGGCTTAGCAACGACTCCCATTGTTTCTATGGTCCAAAAGTCAGTCATGTCTATGGGTTTGGGGACGTTTACGTTAAAAACGCGGCTCACTTGCACATGTTTTCCGTGTGTGGCTCCAAATACGACCCATCCAAGGGGAGATTGTTGTGTAATAAGGCTAGCAGGCTCTCTGGTTTCACCCGCATGTAGTTTAGGGTAATCAATGCTAACAAGTAGGTCAACTGGGCCATTTCTTCTGCTAATTTCCTCTTTTCCGAATCTTAATCTCTAAGTTCCCGGGCTGCCAGCGGACCTTTAGGCACGGCTCTACGTCTGGCGCTTTGGGGGAATCGTCGGACGAGGGCGAGGATCCGTCGTATCTTCGTGAAGGAAGAGAAGTGTTTTAGCAGGTAGTAGAAGACGGAGTTCTTGTCTATCTTTTCGTGAATGACTGCAGCAGTGAGAAAATTTCCAGCATTTTCATTCTCTTTGTGATCTTGCTTTACTTTCTTTGCATCTTTCCTTTCTTTTAAGGCGTCTTTGCATTCTTGATGGGGTCCAAGAGCTAACTCCTCCTGAAACTGAGGCCATTCAGTCTCGGGTAACTTAAGGAAAGAGGGCCCAGACCTCCAGCATTCAATTTCAGCAGGTGTGACAGGGCATCGGCGGGATTGTACTAAGATCTGATGTAACGGAAGTCTTCAGTTCCGACTGTTTCTTGAATTTCGGCGACGCGCACAGAGACAAACGGTCTGAACTACCGTGGTGGCGTCCGGATTCATGACAGGACGGTTTGGGAATCTACACACAGGACCTTGTCATAATCCTTGAAGTTGACGAAGTCTAGAGCTTCCTTGCAGGTCTCATAGAGCCTTGTAAGTGCTAGGCATCCCGAGGCATTGCTTTTTTCTTTAAAGGCGCAACGAACGGCTTCACCATCACTGGTTCGCATCGGTACTCTCCACTTAGCAGCTCCCAGCGGAGGAAAATTACTTTTCCATATCCCAATTCTCCCCCATCGGCAAATCCATGTACTTGAGGTCGGCCGACTGCATCCACAGGTTTGAGTTTGCGATCAAACGCGAAGGTTCGAAGCAAATTTTTGCTGTGTTGCCTCTGAGAGTATGTCATCCCAGCTGTAACCAGTGCTCCATAGCTCTTGCAAAACCATTCTGACCTTGAGGGTCACTGGAGCTACGAGGCCAATGGGATCCCAAACTGTGGCCAATAGAGCAAGACAAGCTCTTTTTGTAAATTCTTTTGTTGGTTTTACAATTGAGTCTTCCTTGAGAGCGACTGTGTCCTCTTGTTTGTCCCACTTGTGGCCCAGCAAATCCGTGTAGCGTTCGCCACCTGTCTGGTCAACGTCTGTACTGTTTGAGTTCCATGCCTTGATTTGGAACTGGCCCTTCTCAAGTACTTTGTCAGTTGTACTTGTTTTGTACTTCGCTTCTTCTGGGGTATTTCTGGATCTCCCAATGTCGTCGACGTATGCACGCTTCTGCAATTCCTCCGATGCTTCAGGAAATTCGCTTTGTGAAGATTTGGCCAGGGTATTAATGGCATTCAAGGCAGTGTCTGGAGCAGGTTTGTCGCCGAAATTGAGTCGAAGCCACTGATACACTGTTGGAGGGTCATTCCTATTTGTTCTCCATAAGAATCTATGGTAGATTTGGTCATCAGTGTGCACCACCACTTGATTAAGCATCTTACGCACGTCACCAGAAATGCAATTGTGTCCCAGCGCCATGCCATTAAAACGTTGGCCAGACTGTTTATATAATTTGGTCCCTTCTCAAGATGATCATTTAGGGAGAGCCCATCGTGTCCTTTAGAGGACGAATCGAACGCGAGCCTGACCTTCATTGTTTTGTCTCGTGTAAACACGGCTTGGAGTGACAGGTACCATTCTGGCAGGCTGTGGTCAACTTGTTCCGTCGGTATCTTTACTACGAAGCCTTGGTCTATCAACTTCTGAACCTCATCATCCACAATATCAATGCATTCTCTCGGCAGCATACATTCTTGTCAAGGCAATATCATAGTTGCTTCGTCTCGGGAGTCCGATATCTTTCCATGGCATCCTAATCTGTACTCTTCCATTGACCAATGTGGTGGTTGCTGATAAGGCTTTTACAAATTTGTTCTCATGCAGAACGTTTTCTCTGAGTCTGAGATGCGGGTAGTTCTCAAGAGATTTTTTTGACACAGTCTTAGCACTGCTGCAAGGCTTACGAACGGTATACATTTGGAAAGTCTTTCGGATGTCTTCATCAGCGGGTGACTCGATGTTCAAGACTTCAGATATTTCTGCCCTTTTCTGACCCCCAGCTAGGTTCATAGTGAGAAAGGCCGAACAGTTTTGCAGCTCTTTTGGACAGAAGACTTTTGTTCGAACCGGTGTCCAGCATGGCGAGTAAGGTTTGGAAGTTCCCTTCAACGTCTCTAACTCTAATCTTCTAAACTGGACAAACTCCAGGGACATTCTTGGTAATGCGAACTGTGGTATTATCTCTTCCTTGAACGCTGCAGTTATCGACTTCTGGATCTTCTTTACTTTTAAAAGTAGGTGCATCTGGATTCAGGTTGGGTCGTGAGGGAGCCTCTTTTTTGTGAAGGGACCGGTGATGATTTCTCTTGCATTTGCCACATGAAGTTCTGTCAGCTTTCTTGCAGTCCTTCGTGTGATGGGACACCCTCAAGCATTTTCGGCATCTTTTGTGATGTCTAACAACTTCCCATTTTTCGTTAACTGTTAGTCCCTGATACACTGGACAGGAGGCAAGTAGGTGTTTAGATGTGCAACCAAGAGGCCATGATTCATCATCATTCAGATTGACATCGCTGACATGTTGGTCCGTTCTTCTAGCTCTTCGCTCCTTGTAGCCACTGCTACCTTCATTCTCCCTTTCATTCTTTCCTCTTGAACGTAACGTTGCTTCTTGGTGCAGCCAGTCAATCAAGTTAGTGATGTCTTCCTCTTTTCCTCCACGTTGCATTTCTCTGCCAAAGTCAGCATTGTCTTTGGCTTCAAGTTTTGACAAAAGGCTTGACATAAAAAATGGTGCTTCAGAAGATCCTTGTACTGAACATCCATTGTCTTCCATACCGTTCACAAATACAGATATGGCAGTGGCATAACGGCTCAAGCTCTTCGAGTCACTCTTCACAGGCCCGTGGTTGTTTATATCGTTTAGGAGTTCGTCCGTGAGTTTTCTTTTGTTTGCAAACTCTGTGTCAAGAATCTCCCTTGTCCTGTCCACATTTTTGCAGAACTTGACTTGGTCTGTCCACCAAAATCCTCCAGGCGTAGCCTTTCGGAAGCGCTGTAGCTGCTCGTCCTTGTCCTGGTCATATTTCGACATCCAATGATTGAACCCCTTCTTCCAGGTGGTGTACGACTTCCTTGACCCATCCTAAGACGGCACGGGTAGTCTTTCTAGACCACTACCTCTCGGTTTGGTTGTCATGCTTTCTGCCATTTGTTTTACAGCGTCTTCCACTGCTCCAGGAATTGCGGAGTTGTTGACAGGGGCTTCCTGCGGTTTATTATATTCCTTTTGATAGCTTCCAAATTTCTGTAGAGTTTCAAGTTACCATATCTTAATTTTATACCCAGATTCGATATTTCCGTGACCCTTTCATCTTCTGACGTGATATTCTCTTCGACAAGTCTATCAGCAATAGCCTCTATCTGTTTCTTGACAGCTCTGTATTTTGATTCAATCTCGTTAAATGTAGTTTATAACAATGTCTTATTATATGACTAGCTCCGTGAGCGGGCAAGATGAATCGAATCTCGCGCTGTGATCGGCTACCCGAGCGGGCAAGATGGAGCTAGGTTGCCCGCTCGGGATAAGGGCTTTGTCCCGCAAGGAAAATTCATCCAATAAATCCTTTATTGAGCAAGCTTGTTCGGTCAAGATGGCTGGATATTGGCCTCGTTCTTTTTTTGCGTGTTTATGGACCTCGACTTCGTCTCGGTCCATAAACACGCAAAAAAAAGAACTTAGCCAATATCCAGCCATCTTGACCTCACGCTTGGTCAATAACCCATATTTATCAGGTTTTACAGAGTAGATTGCTTCGAATTCATCAAATAACTCCTTAAGCGAATGTATGGCATTGTCCCTTTTTCCAAAGAGAGTCTTGAGGTCAACGTTCGGCGGAATTGCGTTACGAGTGGTTTGTTCGCGTGACCACTATCACCCGCCTCGTTTTCATGCAAAACTACCGAAGTGGGGTCTTTTATGATCCACCAAGTCGGAATTCAAAGAATGCGAAGGTGTAAACTCGTAAAATCACAGAAAAATCACACAATCGCAACGTTTTACCTTGGGCCGAGAACCTTTGTCCCTTGGCGATTTCCAGGTTGTTCAAAGACGGTCAGTCGCCCCTTTAAGCAGTCAGTTGTCCTTGCGTGCCCTGTCGCCTGAAATCTGTTCTCTTCGGACCTTGGTGTATTTAGCTGTTTCAGGTTGTTACCAGAATTTTGACTGTTTCGCACCAAGAGCTTCGGTGCTACTTAATGTCGCAAATAATCGTGCTTTGGGACTTCCCAGTAGTTTTGAACTGGTTTATTGCCTCGGATTTACAGACAACTAACTAGTCAACTGAAACAGAATAACATTCACGCAAATTAATTTCTAGTTATTTAAAGGATCTGACTGAAAAACGATCTAGTTAACTTGATGTCAAAAATACTTGCAATTCTGTGGGGCTTTATCCCAAATCTAGCACGTTAAAAAACAAGATATTTTCTGTTATTTATGTGTACACTGTAATAAACACGTCGATTTTTTAAGGAATCTCTCTCTCTCTCTCTCTCTTATCTCCTCTATCACATTTTTTCCCGACCACTCCTTAAGTGGCGGGAGTCGATGACAGAATTCTGTGGTTCGGCGAAGTCTTCTTCATGGCTGGAAGATGAGTCGTCTTGTTTTCTTTCTGGTTAGCTGCACTTGGAAAGCAAATTTCATCTTGGTTGGCATAATTTTTCGTCTTTTCTACATGTGTGCTGACAGTAACAGAAATTCCGGTGGTGGTTTTTTCCTGTGTATTTTGACTTGATGCCCATCGTTCCTTTTGATAATCTTCTGCGTTAATTTAAAAACCCTTAAGTATTTGTCCTGGCGTGCTCTCATCCATGCCTCTTCGCGCTCAAATTCCTCGTCGTCTTCGATGAGCATTGTGAGTTCCTCGTGCTTTGATAACAAATCTGCGAACGCAACTTCATATTCTACGATTACCAGACACCTTATGGCCAAATTCTATGTCAAGAATTTCCCTTGTCCTGTCCACATTTTTGCAGGACTTGACTTGGTCTGTCCACCAAAATCCTCCAGGCATAGCCTTTCGGAAGCGCTGTAGCCGCTCGTCCTTTTCCTGGTCATATTTCGACATTAAATGATTGAACCCCTTCTTCCAGGTGGTGTACGACTTCCTTGGCCCATCCTAAGACGGCACGGGTAGTCTTTCTAGACCATTACCTCTCGGTTTGGTTGTCATGCTTTCTGCCATTTGTTTTACAGCGTCTTCCACTGCTCCAAGAATTGCGGAGTTGTTGACAGGGGCTGTTTGCGGTCTATTATATTCCTTTTGATAAACACTAAACCTTGCAGTTTCTCCGTTTTATTTTGGCCTGTTTGATAACGTTTTCCATTGCTTCAGCCATTGTTTATCGTCTTAAATTCTCTACAAACCTTGGTTAGCCAGAAATCGAATGTTGTTTCGTAGGAACCAAGACGGTCCGTTAAATGAGGATAAATCGTATAACTGGTCCTTTTTTTTCGATCTGAAATTAAAATATACAATATAATCTATTTGCCTAAATCAGTCGTCAATAAGCAAAACAATCAAATTGAGTAAAGCGGGCTACCTGTATAAACGTTTTAACAATCACGGTGCCATGTGCTTAATGGTCGTCAGTTCCATGCACGTAACATTCAAAGGCGCTTTTAATTCACACAAAGTAGCAAAACTGAAATGATAAACAACATTACAAACAGCGGTAGCAAACTTACTTCTATGGCACGTTTTCTTAGCTTTTCTTAATCCGGATAGCCGTCGAAAGCGTAGCGGGTAAGCAGTAAATTGCAGTCAAAAGGAGACCTCCTGTAAGAACTGAGCGATTGCTTAATCAAAAATGAACTTTAACCTAGCCTTATATTTCCGGTGGGCGTGTGCGAGGGCTACCGCAAAGCTAATGTTTCACATATTTCAACTGCTACGTCATAGTATGTGATTATTATCCATATCATTTTGTCGCCCAACTTCCGAAAGGGTGTTGAAGCTTCTTCTCACCAGGTGTGCTAAAGAATTGTAACCGTTAACTTCACCGTTGTCTTTCAATTCAGTACCTGGGGCAGGGTACACTTCTCCGTTGACTAACAGCACTAGGGAACTTAAGCACGGGTCGTTTTAGAGGCAACGGCAACTTTAGCGACCGAAAGAGCCTGGGAAGAGAACAATGTCGTTCCCGCCAACATATAAACGTTAAGCAGCTAGACGAGTTTTGCAGCAGCGACGTCCGTAGCAAACTCTGTTGGCTTTTAAAATAAGCTGTTTGAGAGAATGTCATCTTTCAGTGAAATGAGAAACCTGCTTCTTTTTTTGTACGATAGCAAAAGCATCTGTGACGAAGAATTTTTGTCCTTGTACGAAAGTTACAGTTCCAAGAATCGAGAATTCCCTTACAGCTCATACCCAAAGTTTGATTACGACCAGATGGATGAATCAGAGTGTTTAGCTGAGTTCAGAGTGCGAAAACAGGACATAACATTATTGGCAAATGTTCTTCAATTACCAGACACTTTCCGATGTCCGCAAAGAACAACTTGTGACCGAACTGAAGGGCTTTGTATGCTTCTGAAGCGCTTCTCGTATCCATGTCGCTATTCAGACATGATTCATCGTTTTGCAAGACCAGTTCCTGAAATAAGCATGATTACCAATACAGTGATGGATCATATTTTTTTGAGCCATGGTCATCGAATTTCACAATGGAATTTTGATATACTGAGTCCGCCAATGCTACAGGAGTATGCAGATGTTATCCATGCTAAAGGTGCACCTCTCAGCAATTGCTTTGGGTTTATAGATGGGACAGTCAGACCAATTTCTCGTCCAGGCCAACACCAAAGAATAGTGTACAATGGACATAAACGGGTACATTCACTCAAGTTTCAGTCTGTCGCTCTACCAAATGGACTTATTGGAAATATGTATGGGCCTGTTGGTAAGTTATGTTCACTAGGATGCCATGAAAATAAGCTGCCACTTAAGGTTTCATTAATTTATTAATCTTATTTATCTGTTTTGGTATGCAGAGGGGAAAAAACATGATGCAAGCATGTTGATAGATTCCAATCTTCTCCAGGAATTGGAAAGGAATGCATTTTCCCCAACAGGCCAGCCCATGAGTGTTTATGGTGATCCTGCCTATCCCCTGCGAACACGCCTACAGGCACCATTTCGCCATGGTGTCCTAACACCGATGATGGAACAATACAATTTTGACATGAGTTCTGTTAGAGTAACTGTGGAGTGGCTCTTTGGGGACATCATCAACGACTTCAAGTTTTTGGATTTTAAGAAAAACCTAAAAATTGGAATGAGTAGTGTGGGAAAAATGTATCTTGTATGTGCACTTCTTAATAATGCTATTACCTGCCTATATGGCAACAAAACCTCAGTGTTTTTCGGTCTAGACCCTCCTTCATTGCAGTATTATTTTAGATAAATTCTCTCAAATAAACAGAGCAAAAATGGAGGCCATTTTAATTAAACCCAAATTTATTAAGTATTTGAATTCTTCTTGGTGGTTACCAATGTAAGAGTCAAACTTGTAACAACAATAATGAATGAACTTGTTTTTTTCTTCGAATTCACAAAACGCATGGAAATAATAAGACATCAATTTCAACAAATACCTGTCTTTTCGTTGAAATAAATAAACACTGCCTTAACATGTTCATACTTAGGGAAAATGTCATTGTCTCTTCTCGAGAAGCTTTTGGATAACCGACAGAATAGCTTGATTTGTTTGTTGTTGTTGCTGTAAGACAGTCACCATCACCTGCTGATTCTGCTCTTGTTCTAGTCTTCTTAGATCTAGCTCTTGTTGTCGTAATTCTCGCTCATTCTTGGCTTTCTCTTGCATGAATTCAACTAGTGGTTCGGTGCGAGCACTTCTCCTTTGGCGCTTCGGTTTCTCCTCGCATTCGTCGCCATTCTCTGTTGATCTGCGCTTTTTCGTTTCGCTGTATCGCTCTAAAGCTTTCTGCCTTACGTCCTCTGCCTTGCTTTTGTCTTCTTTTTGCTTTCTTGCCTGAGCATCACCAACTTTGTTTAAGCTCTCTTCTTTCCCGACGAGTTCTTCAAGTAAAACATCTATTTCAGACATGTCGTCCACGGATATTCCACTTGCAGTTTCTTCTTGATGCATCTTGGCCTTATACTTCTTCTGGAGAAGAACCCATCGGTCTCTTACTGCCCTCTTATCTTTGAGATGAAAACTGATTGTCTTCACTTGATTTAACTTTTCTGCGATCGATTCCCACCTTTCTCCCCTCGCAACGCTTCCTTTTTTGAATGAAAACAAATCGCTCGCCAGGATTTCTCGAAGCAAAATAACATCATGATCTTCAGTCCACTCCATAGCTCTAAAAGCAAAATACAACAATACAGCTATTTGACCGACGATCGAGAAAAAAATGTAAACTTATAAAGATATGCATAAAAATATATTCTGTTGAAATGTCTTCGAAAGACTCAATAGTTCAGCTTACTTTGGTTTTCCATCGGAGGCCGGCGCTGACATCTCTTGCTCAAAGCTACGAGAAATAAAAATGTCCGTGTTTTTATCTATGTCTGAGTATACAATTTCAACAACATGAAAGAAAATCCTTCTAAAAGGGTAACAAGGGCAAAATAAAATGTTTTGAGGCAAGCTAGTGAGGGAAAGATACTCACGTTCTGGAGACAACGCCAAAATGAAGGTTTTCACGTTCGCGCGAAACGAAGACGACTTGACAGACAACTTCAGAACGCCTACCGGAACAAAAAGTCACTTCCGGTCGCCGTCGCCGTCGCAAAATAGCCTGGTGCTTAAGTTCCCTACTGTCTTTGGTGGAACTTAGTATAGTTTCTAGATAAGCTTTGTAGGCATATGTATCATTTTGGTGCGTGACCAAAGTATTGTTCGGCTTGATATGTTGCCGGGCGAGTAAGGAAGAATGCATATTGTTAAAGCGAAATGTAGAGCAAGCATGAGCACTCGAGAAATTCATGACTTAAAAGTTCTGCTGGATTTGGCATCCGGGCTGGTACTCACGGCACACTGTACTTGTATAGCTGGTAACTGTGGATATTGTAATCATGTGATGTGTTTGCTACTTGAACTTGCACGTTACTCATTGGGAGAACTGGATAGAGTCCCCAAGGAAAAAGCATGTACAAGTCAGTCTGGGAAATGGGGTATTCCAGGAGAGAAGGGTCTTCCAAAAGAAGCAATCATGAGTACATCAGTTCAAAAGGAATTAAGTAATAGAAGATTAAAGTCAACTTTGTATGACCCTAGGGTTATGGAAAACCAGAGGCTAGGTATTCCCAGAGTTGAAGCAATGCAGAAGAAATTAGAGTCAATTAACCTCTCATTGGCTTTTCACATATTATTCCAAAGAAACGTGAGTCATTGAGAAACATAAATACCAAGTTTGGACCACACAGAATTGGTTCACCAATGTCTTTTCATTTGAGTGCTGTGGGTTTCAATTACCAAATTGTAACTAACTTAGAACCAGGTATAAACAGTGTCCAGGGTGACAATTCTGACATTTTGAAAGTTACATTGCCATTAAAGTTTCCAGACTTTATTGAAACTGTTTATTTCACAAGTGCTCAAGAAAAGTACATTGAAAACGTAAGAGTAACATTTTAGGAAAAGTAAGAAAGAAGGAAAGATCATCACCTAGGATATTACACTCAAATCCAGTTGGCCATGGGTTTCTGTTGGCTACGAAGGGATGACTTTGTGGTATATTTTTCAAGGGGATCATCATTACAAGAGTTACTTTTGATAAGGCTTATTTTGACAAGGTTCTAAGTAAAATAAATACCTTTTACACCAAGTGGTACCTTCCTCAGGTCATGAGCTAAATTTTGTTTAGCTTGTCAGCTGAACTATCTGATGAAGCAGGCCATTTACATTTCATTGAAAACCCAGTAGCATACTTACAGTCATCTAAAGGATGATATATTAAAGACTGGTGATAGGCACAGTAAGACACTGGGTGGTCTTTCAATATTGCAATTATTCATTTCATTAACAATTTGACAAGCTTATTCTTTTTAGTTGATACAATGATACAAACTGTTGTGCTTATAGAACTGTGGTTTAATTTAAAATCGTAAAATGTACATTTTGAAACTTGATTCTGTATCAACACTGACAAAGGGCAGCAATTAACTTGCACCAGTTCATTAACCGTTTCAGTTTTATTGATGCAAAGTTTCTATCATTGATTCAAGGTTGAACTGAAGGTTAATGTCTCAGGGAACTCGGAGCTTGGTAAGTCCAAACCCAAGGTTCAAAGAACATGGGCAGTGGTTTGCCTTCTATGCAAACATGGACAAATGGTTTGCTTTCATGTTAACATGGACAGAAGTTTGCTTTCTATTCAACCTTTGCTAGTCATTATAGTGCTTAGGTTTATTGTTCAATAAGTGGGTCCATAACGTTGCAGTAGTGCTGAGGCCTGTTGTCGTAGACAAAAACATACTGTATTTTTTGATAAGATGAGAACAACACTATCCTGAAGCGTCATTGAAGTGAATAGAGACAAAATAAATTTATTGTTGGTTGTCATGTGGTTTTATATTCGTTTCGAAGTAGACGTTGGAGTCCATTGGTCATAGTTGGGAGGCCATCCGGACCACCATACCAAGTATTCTGTCCCTCTTCCTTTTCCGCTTGTTTTTAAGATCTTTTCAATACGAAAATAGTCACCCCCGTCGTGGAATACTTTTCCCAATTCTTGTTCATAAAAGGTATCGTCAGGTAGAGATCCATGTTAATCTTTCAATTGATAAACAGGGGGGGAAATCCTTTGTAACCACTGAGCTACTGTAATTGGGTGTATAACTCTTTTCAAATACACCTTTTCGGACTCCGTACCTTGTCACCTACTTTAAAGTTAAATTTGATACATTTTGTGCGTTTGACGAAATCTTTGCCATACAAATTTCGCCAGATATCCTGAGCATGAGGATATGTAACCGAATCAGGGGATGTTCCAATACTACGATGATAAGACTTATTGTAACTTTCCTACAATTTGGGGAGAATGTCTATAAATCAATAAGTACTTTGTTTTGCACAATAACGCAAAATACGTTAAATCGTTCCACAATCTGTGCTTTGGATTCGTTGTAAGCTACAAAATGGTGTACTCCTTTTGATTTGAAGAATTGTTGAAACTGTTTGTTGAGGAATTTACTGACAGAATCTGTTTGATGTCATTCAGGAACGCGACCATTCCCAAGAATGTCCTCAAAAGTTTCAATAAGAGTCTTTACTGTTTTGTTTGTCAAGGGTACTACTGTCCAGGCATACTTAGACACAACATCAAAAACTGTTGGAATATAACGGTAGCCATCGTTTTCATTTTTAAAGCTTGCACATCCACAAGATCTACCTGCCACTGTTCATCCATCCCATTAAGAATACCTCTTTCTCGTCTGAACTTCCTTCGAGCAGGTCTGTGGAGTTGCGTGCCAGTTGACACTGGAGCCAATCGTGTGTTGTAGATGGTTTCCGGCCCTGTCTTTGGGCAACATCGACCAAACGTTTGGCGCCAGTAACAGGCACCCCTGGTTGATAGTATATCTTCATGTCATTGAATTTTTTCCGTGTTTAAATAAATGATGATGATGATACATTGAAAACTTTATTGATGAATGAATAAATGATGATGATGATGATGATGATGATGTCATCCAGACTTACTGCAGGCACCATTCCACTCATTATTAACCCATTCATTCACAACATCGATCCCATGGCTTTATCCATAAAACCGAAGATGGCTTCTTCATCAGCAATATGACACATCGTGATCGTTAGGGTTTGTTCGTTGGTGGCTACAACCGAAGCATGCTTCATTGCATAATTCCTTAATAAATTTCCATATCACTAGACAATATTCAGCCCAGAACAGAGCTCTAATGGAGTTTTGTTGTTCAAGGACTTCACGCTCATTATAATGCATAGGATAAGTCCGTCCTTTGGCTTTTCTCTCCATTCGACGATTTTTTGTAAACGTTGACTGTTCGAAATAGAGTATCTGTAAACTCTCCAATTTCTGAAACAGATTGTCTTTTCAAGAACGGTACATACGTACATCTGAATGAAACTTCACTTGTTTCTTGTCTTCACTATGCATCGGTTCAGAGCACAAAGGTTGTGACCTTGCGGAGGGAAACGCTCTCTTTTTATACACATGCTAAAAAATATCAAGGGTGGGTTGGTATAAAAACCAAATTGTGTTTCAGAAACCAAAATTTTGTGTTCAAATGATATAAAAATCCAACTCTGGAACTTTGGATTTTTCTACAAGATGCCACCAAAAAAAACAAGAGGCTTGACGAACGCTGATATCCCGTGGTAACAACAGTGCCGCCGAGCAGTCTCCCGGTAACAGTGGTACAAACCACTCACCCGCTGCTGATTTTCCTTCTCTGCCACCAGTCAGGCCATTACAAGAGTGCAGTGACACCAACTCCTCCTACCCCTTCTTCACCTGCCACACTTCCACCTGCCACACCTCCGCCTACTGATACCATTCCTCCACCTCCCACTCCACCACCTGCCGATGTCACCCTTCCATCACTGCCCAATGCCACTCCATCACCTGCTGTTTTCACTCCTCCACCTGCAGATACCACCCCTCCACCTCCCACTCTACCACCTGCCTGATGCCACTCCATCATCTGCTGATGTCGCTCCTCCACCTGCTGATACCACCCCTCCACCTGCTGCTTCCATTAGACCAACTCTAGTGTGACCACCACCCATCCAAGGGGGTTGCTGTGTTTGTTATGAAGGAGAGTCAACTCCACCCACCCCGTGTTGCCAAAAACCGTTGTGTTATGGATGTCTGAGAGAGATCTTGGAAAGAAGGGGTATCCAGTGCCCTCACTGTAGGCAGCAGCTCCCAAACGATTACATCATCACCAATGAGGAAGTGAGTGATGCTCTGTTGTCGGACTCTGCCTTCCAAGCCAGGATCAGAATAGTGAGAACACATTGGTTATTAAGCATTATTGTTCTAGGACATAAAGTGAAATTATAACTTAATTCCTTATTTTTAGATTAACCGCATGACGTTAGACGGTATTTATGAAATTTGCGAAGACAAAGAAGAAAAAGAGAAAGAACTTCATAATATTTATATTTTATGTAAAGCCCTCAATATACGACCACGTCGTCGTTTATTTTCTAAACGTTTAAATGCAAATGAAATGCTTCATCTTTTTACTTTGTTATCAGTCTCTTTTCTTTTTTTTTTTTGGATGATGATGTAGTGAGGTTAGGGGTGGCTGTAAAGGGATGTTGGAGGCCACCAGAAAAAAATAATGCTCTTTTTTTCCTTTTTTACTTTATCACATTTTTGAAATGGAAGAGAGAATTTCGTCTACGTTTGACGATTTCGTTCAATCAAGAAGTAACGAAGAGAGAAGACGATGCAATGAAGATCGATTTAATAGGGTCCTGGTGGCAATGAGAGACGCTACCACCATTTTCTACGGAAGAGATTTTTATGAATTTGTAATGGTCTGAATTAAAATTTATTTTAGTAAGGTTAAGGGTGGCTGTCAGGGGAGGTTGGAGGCCACTAGAAGAATTTTTTTTTTATATTTCTTATCACTTAGACAACTTGTCTTAAATCATCGCTTATAAAACGTGTCACTTAGAACGCTTAGAAAACTTTTATTTTTTACAAAATCCAATCTGCCAGAGTAAAAAATTGTCTTATTTCATCGTTTAGAAAAAAAAAATCTTTTTTTTTTACAAAATCCAGTCTTCCAGAATAAAAAAAGTTGTTGAATAAAAAACTTGTTTTAGTGACGTTAGGGGTGGCTGTAAGTGAAGGTTGGAGGCCACACACACACACAATAAAAGAAACATTTCTTTTGTATTTTGCTCATTCAATCCAGTCGAAGTGTTCGCCTCAATGGATATTTTCTTTTTTTTTTCTTCCACAAAGAAAAAAATAATCATTTTTCTCTTTTTCCTCAAGTTTTACGAAAAGTTAAATCTCTCAAATGTTGGTTATGGAGAGAAGTAACGGCACCTGAACGTAGACATAGCAAAGCTCACTTTTTTACGCAGTTGCTGGTATTATACAAAAGGTACTTACAAATGTATGCTTAAAAGAGCTACGTTTTCTGGAAATAGGCCATCATTGTGTTAAATGTTCCCATCTTGAACTCAATACAACATTGCGTTGTTTAAAGATCGTTGCACGCATTTTATAGAAAAACATGATTCTCTTTTTTTTTCCATTTAAACTGCAGTCGTTCTCTCACAATGGATTTCTACCAGAAAACTGTGCAATGTGTTGTAGTCTTCGTGATACCAATCCATCACGAACTTTTACTAAAGATGCTTGGAAATACTCTATGATTATTAACACGAAGCCATTTATGTTTTGGTCTGTGGTCGATTCATGTTATTGTGTATAATCCATGTCAAGTATGTCGAGCCGTCGATCAACTATCTGGAGTAATGTTACTACAACGACCGTGGGAGGATTAAATAGAGGTGATAAATACATGTCATGAGAACCATTCCATATTTCTTACCATAACTGATTTTTTCTTTTCTTCATGTCGTGACGAGGAAGACACACCTGAACGATGATATTTTACTCTCTTTTTTTCAGTTTTTTCCAGAAACCACATTGACCATTTTAGACTCTCGATGGATCCAACTAAGTTATTCCTAAACGAAACGAAATCAATCGGGATTTCTTCCAATAATTTCTTCGTTTCATGCAAAGGTTAGCGCAAAACAAAGATGGTTTAGAGAAGCTGTTGCTCATTTGCCCGCGACGCAATTGACGTCTTTTCTTCATAATCCTTTCGGGCGTCGGAAACATGAACTGGCCGTTCGCGAACTACTACATATCTGTTCTAGATTGCATGCTTTCGATACTTTCTTATGTCCAAGTTGTCACATTGCCAAATGTTTCTGAAGCATATTGGAAACAGACAGTGAAGAATTTATTTGTAATTTTTTTTTCCAGCTCCTCCATCCAACTGAGAACAAACCTTTGATTGTCTGGTCAGGAGGAGTAAGGCCTGTTCCGCATCAACCAAGAAAAGGATGTTTTTTTTTTTCCAGTAGACTGCGAATTAAGTAATTCTAGCCTATGTTACCTAGGTATGTCTGAATCGCAAGTCATATCCAGAATTCGAAAAGTCAATTCCTTTCTTTAAAAGGTCATGTTTTTACCTTTTCATTTCAGCATATTTGTGAAATCCAGGAACAAATTTTATTTACGTTTAACGATTTCGATCAGTCAAGAAGTGAAGAAGAGAGAAGAAAGATGTAATGAACATTTAGGTCTTTGTGGCAGTGAAAGATGCTAATGTAGGATAACAAAATGGTGGCTTGTTTTTTTCGTCCGCTGTGTAATTGTATCGCTGACTACAACTTGTTAAAGAAAACTTGTTAATTCGTTCACACCAGCAAATAAGACATGTCAAGGCAAAACTCATCAAATTAAAACTTGCCATTCATACACATGAGCAAATGAACATTGTCTATGACACTTGTCAAAGAAAAATTGCTCGTGTGTAACCGGCTTTATTGTCCTCTCGCTGACAAACGGAGTGTAAACTTTGTCTGCTGCCTCTGGTTCGGTCATTTTTTAAATGAAGTTGTAAAGAACTTACACAACTTATTTTTCTTCCGAAGGATGGACTAGAGAAACCCACAACATTACAAGCTTTTGGTCCGGCCGAGCATCAAATTTCAAATTCTATTTTTTTTTCACGCCCGCCCACCCGCCCATCATGTGCCGCCATGCCGACAACCAATCACCACCCATTATTTGTTACAGACTACGCCAACGCGGCAATCAGTTCAGATTGCTCAAAATGTTACAGGGTAATCCCCCCTTGCTACTCTACTCACCACGCAGGCTGTAGCCCTTCAAGCCGCACTCCTCCACCCCACACCCCTTCTCCCTTGACCCTTTTGCCTCTCACCCTTTATTCCTGTGTCGCTTAACCCTGCTCCCCCTTTGTGTCCCACTCCATCACCCCCCCCCCCCACACACACACACACACACACACACACACACACACACATTTACCCCTCAAGCCCACTCACAACTCACACTAATCTTCTAGTAATTCTAATTTTTAATTCTGCCCTTGGAATGTTCCCAGTTTGGACCCACCGGTTGCAGCCCATTGATTCGCGCAGATATTGAGATTGATCCAGACTGGAGGGATCTCGGCACAAATGATACCGTCGAGGCATGTATAGAGAAAACGAGGAATTACCTTCAGCGGCATTTACCTCATGTTGACTCCAAACGGCCGGCCATAGTAGAGACATGTATCTACACAGTAAGTTGATCAGTTTACTTACTAAGTGAAATCACAAACCCATCAGAAACCCATCAGACTTGAAATGTGTAACTGCCTGTCAATGTCCTCAACCACAATCTACCAATAACCATATTTGGAAAATCACGAGAAACCAAACGAACCAATCAATTTGGCTTCAGTAGCATGACGTACTTACCGAGAAATTTCCACCTCTGCTTAGCACACGGCGGGCACCTCTTTGTTGTAAATGCACGTTGTTTACGTTGTGTCACGGAAGCGGGACAGTGCCAACAGGTTCAAAGACTGGGGTCAGCAGTTCCCAGATATGGTACTTGGGACATATTGAATCTGGCCAAGCTGTGAACGTTTCAAGTGCTGTGTGTTTCTGGGGCCGGGGACATATAATTCGTTTTGTTAACACAAAGTCGTTAGGGTCAGTAGTGACCTCAACTGAAATAGTAGGATTGCCACTCAAAGTGGATCAGACAATGAGAAATATATATTTACAAATACTTAAGTGTAGTTAATAAAAGACCAGGAGTGCTTTATCATATATAAAAAACAGGAGGCGTAGCCAAGTGTTTAAAACTGATGAAGCACGAAATGCGAGTTTATTGAACGGCTTCAAAAACTTTTTACGTAGGCCTATTCATTATTACACTAAAATTTAGATTTTAGTGTATTTTGACCGAGAAAATTGAAAGCAGATGTTAGCCTTGTCTGTGTCAGATATAAAGACACTCATTAAACATTAATTTTCTTTTGTATTTTCCTTTTCTTGTACTTTGTATTTTATTTATTTTGAGTTTTTGAAGAAACAGGAAAACGATTGAGAGAAAAGTGAGTTTAGAAAAGGTATACATGCTAATTCTTAATTTAATATAATTATATTTAATATAATTATTATTTAAATCTTCAAACTATAGTAGGTGTCATCATGGTCATTCTAATTCAACAGTGTACCTACTAGGTATCGATGGACCGTCTTTGAATTTTTTATTTGGGCAATGAACGAATCGTTTCGGGAATACTAACCTCTTGTTGACCGAGCGCGAGAGCCTTACTAGAGAATATTGGCCCGGTCGTAGCAGTGCACAAACGACCGGGGGCTGATATTCTCTAGGACGCCCCGAGTAAGCTACTTTTAGGTTTAACTTTGTATTTTTGGCGCGGAATCTATTTATATCTCGTTCCATGGCTACGCGGTTTCCCAATACCGCAAGTGTAAAGTCGAGGTCAAACGAAACAAGATCCCCACTTTGTAAGTAGTTTGTTACATGGCAGTTGGGCCATGTTAAAATCTTTGCTTTACAGAACTTCCGCACTGCCGAAGCATAACTGGCTACAACCATGATAAGGGGACAGAATCTAGTTTTAGATCCGGAAACTATTTTAACTGACCAATGTCTGATGTCCTTCTCAGCACGTGGTTGTAATTTCAATGCGCCATGGGGATCTTGTTTCGTTTGACCGCGTAGCCATGGAACGAGATATAAATAGATTCCGCGCCAAAAATAGATTCTGTCCCGTTATCATATCAGACGGGTTATGTTCTCTGTCCAAGTTTTCTCTTGCCTGCTAACGCTAACGTTGTTGTTACAGCTTACCCCAGACTTAGGATACGTTTTGGACAGGCATCCGAAATTTCCAAATATTATAATAGGCGCAGGCTTTTCAGGTAAGCAGTTTCATATAGTTTATCCCGGGGACGGGGAGTATGAAATAAATTTAATACGGGGAGGCTCCGCCCCGAGGTCCGACCCCTTACCCTTTTATGTGCCATTTTTGACAGAAAAGATACCCCTTTCGTATACCTTCTACTGGAAAATGGGACCCCTTTTTCATGATGCGTTCAGTAAATTTAAACAGCACAGTCATAAGGTATGTGTGTTGGAAATATTTTAATGAAAGGCCCTATTAAGTAAACTAGACGCTCTCGGGAGCGTTCACTCGGGCTACACTTGATAATACAGCTTCGAACAAACGTGAATGTCAGTTTACACCTAAGTTTTGTATATATTGTATATAAATATGGCTGGTTCCACGACCGCAAAGAACCTACCAGACTGTATATCGCACCGCAATTCTTGTCAACGTCGTGTTAAAGCTGAGTGATTTTATCAGAAAGTTTTCTCAGGTTTTACAGAAATCTCGGGCGTCGATAAAAGCCGGAACATGGAACATTCCGGAACATGCCGGAACATTCCGGAACATCCCGGAACATCCCGGAACATGAAAAGTTTTTTAAAATTTAAAAAAAATAATAGCAAGAAATAAATAAGACAATAAACATACTTTATATATAACGAAAATAGACATAAATACATAAAATAAAAACGAAAAGTAAAGAAAGAAAATGAATCTGGTATCTTCTCCGAGTATAAGAAAACAATATTTTGTCGGAATCACGAGAGGATGAAGCTTTATCCTCTTGGTCGGAATCGATTTGCTGGGCGAGTGAGGGCAGTTCCATGCAAATGATAGTCATGATTGAGGGCTCGCCTCTTTAAAATATAGTAGATTGGGTTGCGAAGAGGGGAATTTTTAAGCTTTTCTCACACAGCCACCTCCTGTAATGGTTTGCCTTGAATCAAGAGAGAATCGTGACGGTTATCCATTTAACAAGAGCTTAGGGACTACTGGCTTTGGATTTAAAAGGAAAGATTTATATTGGTGGTAGATACTATACTCACAGTCCCCGATTTTTAGATGGTGATTGCGACCATCTTGGTTTCTCATTAGGGACTTTCATACCGGGAAGTCTGGGTACTAGTTTCGCGGCTTGTAGGGACAGCAGAACAAACATGGCGGCCGTGTGACAGTCATGGTAAAGTGGTTTTGCTGTTCAGCATTCTGCACCAACAATTTTCGAACACGAAATCTTCAAGGGGAATCCATCAAGTTTTATCGTTTGCCCCGTGACCCGGAAGAAGATAAGGAGCGATTGACCGAGCAGCTGACCAGTTCTCAAGACATGGTAAAAAAACTGAGGACTGAGAATCTCAGTTTAAAAATTAAAATGCGCAACATTGAGCAAACCCAGCAGAAGACTACTAAACAAAATGAGGAACTGAAGATTGCTATAAAAGGGCTACAACAAGAGCAATTAAAATGCTCCAACGTCATTAACAAGCCAAATACATTTAAGTACTTGTGTGGAATGTCTCTTGCACAATTCAATATTCTCTGGAATTGTGTGCAGCCTTACTTATCCTGATTGTATAGGTACTGGAGAGAGAACTCTAGATAAACCAACAGAACTCTTTGCAGTTCTTTCAATCTGTAGACATTCCCTCCATCAGGGTGTGATGGCATTTATGCTTAAAGTAGGAGAAAGCACAATTCAGCACATATTTGTTGGTTGGATAGTTTTCCTTGAGACAGTCTTCACTTGTATTAACCTTAAGTCTGAAGCTGGGTTTTTACTCAAGAAGATGCCAGATATTTTCGTTAAGACTGGCCATGGACTCACAGACATGATCATTGATTGTACTGAATTCAAATTCCAGCATGTATCAAATCTTGATTTAAATTCTCTCATGTTTTCTAACTACAAGAACACCATAACAGGTAAAGCCCTCATTGGAATTGCACCACATGGGATGGGTCTTTTTTTCAGTGATATCTACCCCGGGTCTATATCAGATAACAGTAAAACTGAAAAGTCAGGAGTAGTCCAGTGAATTCAACAAGAACATGAACTAATGGCAGACAGAAGGTTTGCTGTTCAAGATCTTTGTGCATTGAAAGGAATATACTTGAATCGCCCTGCTCAGAAGATGTCAGACCAGTTTACCCAGGCAGAGGTTGCATCCAATTTTGACATTGCATCAACAAGAATTCATGTTGAACGGTTTATTGGGCGAGTTAGAGAATGGTCTATTTTGAATGCTGTTTGGCCAGTGCAACGAATGGACTTACTATCCTCCACCTGGCAGGCATTATGTCATGTTGTCAACCTGACAATGCCTCCTATTGGCCCAAGAGAAAACAAATGAAATAAGATGGATAATAAATCCAAGTTGTCTTTATTAAACTTATTACTGCTGATTGGGACCATTCATTTATTTATGGGGTGGGATGGGGGTTTTGGGGGGCTCTGGTGGGATTTGAGAGGGGGCCAGACCGAAAAATATTGCTTTAAAGGGGGGGCACCCAAAAAAATTTGTTGTGTACCAGAGTGTCTAAAATAGCGGTCTTGAGGTTCTGAAAATTAAAATTTTCCCAAGGGAGCAAGCCCCCAGTTCCCACTAATTTGTTATGTGCTGAGCAAGCAGCCTCAATGCTACCAACAGTATTACTATTTGGTTGCAAACACATTTTATCCCATGCTAACAGCCAAGTTTCATCAATAAACAGTAAATCAAAAGCGCTGGCAGTATTATGATTATACTACAGGGAAATACGTAAGCTTTTTCTGACTTTGCCTTGAGTTTCTGGACTAGTCCTGGATACATTGATAATCGATTTTTCCTCATCGTTAGTTCTTGTTTTGAACCAGATGTAGAGGCTCCGATACCTGCCAACCACTTAACGCAATTTCCTTGTTAAACTCTGCAACTTTCTCCATATTTCTCGAATTTCTCTCTGGCCAACAACTTGACAGCGGGTATTTGTATTTTCCTAACTTTTATATAGGGTTTTCTACCTCCAAGGCCAAATTTCTGATGAAAAGTTTGATGAAACTATGACACCTCACGAAAGACCGCCATATTTACAATTTTTCCCGCGAAAATTTTGTCCCTACAAGCCCCGAAACTAGTACCCAGACTTCCCGGTATGAAAGTCCCTAATGGCGAGCGAAATCTGGGGAAAGTTCCAAATGCCCCTAGGGACGGGTACTCGTTTCGTTCGCTGTACAAAACTAAGATGGCGGCGATCGGCAGGAAAATATGGGACTCTGACCAGTATAGGTAAGTTTTCTTATTTGTTTCATACGTAGACGATTTCACATGGTTTACTTGGTTGTCTAAACTAGTGTAGAGTACTCGAGAATTACAAGCCAATTTCTTTCTTTCTTTAGTTTTATTTTTGGGCTCTTTAGTTACGTTTATATTTATTGTCTTATTTATTTCTTGCTATTATTTTTTTCAAAAATTTTAAAAAATTTTTCATGTTCCGGGATGTTCCGGCATGTTCCGGAATGTTCCATGTTCCGGCTTTTATCGACGCCCAGGAATTTCAAGAAAAACAATATTACCTCTCAATCGGATATACTTTTCTTCCTATTTAGCCTTATTGGCCCAGTTCCCGCTAATGTCTTCCCACACGACCACGTAGAAAAAAAACTTGAGTTTGAATAAGAAAAGATGCAGAGATAATTTTGAAAAGAGGCCCGAGGGAATTCGGGCTGACAAACATAGGGCGCTTTCTATTCAACAAACATCACCGGTTCAAATTGTCGGAATTTTCGCTGGTCGAATGGAACGCGTCCGACCGCTTTCCAGAATTCGAGGTCACGTGCTCTGCAACACAGTGCATGCTGGGTGAACTTTGTTGTGTTGAAAATGGCGGACTTTTTTAACATTTTCGCGGCTTTAGAGCAAGACGACTATGAAACAATAAGATGTACCATTCTCGAAAGCAACGACAACGTAATACTTCTGGCTGCAGTTGCCTGCTTTATGCGGAGGGAATTAACTCGTGTTAATGGGTACTTCGAAGTGACTATTCCAGCGTATTTGTCGGGAGAGTTCGAAAACCATTTCCGGATGACTAGGGAAACGTGTCAGTTATTGACACAAGAAATAATTCACACTGGACGGATTCCTACTGGCAATTCATCTGGGCGGCCCGCAATTTTGCCAGAAAAACAAATACTGCTGTTGAAAAAGACTGAAATCGTTCGACACAAAGCCACACGCTGAGCATTGACACGCTGCTCCGCCCGCCACGCTCGGTAGGGAAACTAAACCCGATATCTCTTGCGAATGGAACACAAAATTTTCGATATTCCGAAAATTCCATCAAAGAGGGTGCACTCAAAACGTATTCCTAAATTTTCGAAAACTTTTCCCGGAATTTTTACCGTTCCATTCAATTTCGGACCGGAAATCTCGTAATTTTTCTTCGAATGGAAAGCGCCCATAGTCACCGAGTTAATAGCTTTGTTAGCCGTTTTGCGGTCTTAATTACCAAGAACTTTATTATAAACAAACAACAAGTTCAATAGATTTTAGAAACAGTCTCTAGCAATCCTTTGTAACGTCAACCGTTTCACCTGCAAACGCAATCTAACTTTGAGCGTTATCAGGCTTTTGTTGTCAAGTCTTTGTCTTGCAACTACTCTCTACGCGACCACGCATGAGACAGACCGCAATTAAGAAAACTTCATCCAAAAATGCTACCAAAATTTAAATTAAATGAAAAAAATCCTTATAACCTCCTCTATTCGCGTATTGTTGTCTTGCACAAATTGTTGACTCAAGGCATCCTACGACGCGTCTTGTCGCTGTACAAAATTCGTGTATTAACTTCAGCTATTGGATCCCAATGACAACAGTAGCTGACAATGCAAGAGTTAGTAGTATTCATGTGCATAACATTGGCTTTCAAAGATAGTTCAGAGTACACATCTTTCGCATCCAACATCGGTGGTGCAATAACTTGATGAAGCCTCGTTTTCACAGTAGCAATACTCAAGGACCTCTGCGGGTAGTCCGATTTGCGACGTTGTCGATAGACTGATAGACTGATAGACCGAAAAGGTAAACCTAGACTCGGGCTACCTGTGGTCGTAGCCCGAGTAATAAATGGCAGATTTTCCTACCCTTTCATATACTGCGACTCGTGAAATCCCTACCCTTTCATATACCCGAAGCGTGAAAAAGTTACCCCTTTCGGACGAAGCCTCCCCATATAGGGCATTTACAGGGAGTACCCCCCCTGGAGTTTATTTTAGTATCACCTTCCCCTCCCCTGGGTCTCCATCTCCCAAGATTCTCCTACTCAAAAAATAAAGGTTAGAAGTTTCCAGAGGTCTTGTTACTTCTGATTAGCACCGAACATGCAGACCCATTGATATATGTGTATGAAAAACAAGCAGTATTTCCTCCATCCTCCGGGAAAATGTCTTGTTGGCCGAATTATAACAGGTGAAAGGGTTTGGCAGGGCGTTTAAGACGGCATGGCTTTCAAAAATATTGATGGAGAACAACTTTACGATTAGGTTTTACGAAAATGAAAATCACGACTTTTTGCCCGGCCATAAATTTGTTCTAGCATAAATCTGTTCTTTGTGTTTGGTATGTCGTGAAACACTGCATCTCGCGTTAAGCGTATTATTTTTAACACGACCACAAAAGGATCACTAATCGAGAAAATCTTCTAGCTATTCAACTGCAACACTTAGAACAGTGTTTCGCCACGTTTTTGGAAATTCATAAATAACTTACCTCAAAACATAACGAATTAAACTTAGCCCACGAGAAGAGCTTTAAATATTTGGTGAAATACTAATTTCTTTAGAAAAGCTTTTTTACAATTATGCTACGGGTGGGGCGAGAGCATTTGAATTTAATTGTCAAAAGTACGTCAGAAACACTTTGCAACGCTTCCTGTTCTCAAAGCCGAACGAGACCAATATCCCAGTACGGACTAAACAAGTTAGTGCAATGAAATGTTTGTTATCTATATTTCACTGATTGCAAGCGTCAAATTCCCGTTATAAATAGAACACAGTAGAATCGTTATAGAAGCTTTAAATTGAAAAAAAAAACAGAGTGTGAACCGATGAGTGTTACCGATCAGTTGTTTCTGCGCTTCCTTTCGAAAGCTTGAGTTTGAAAAATCAACAGGTGAGCGATTCATTTTAGCGGTCTGTAAAGGCAAGTTCGAACCGCGCGGAGAACCAATCAGAATGCTTCTTTGTGTCTCGGATCTGGGACCCGTTACCCGAGAGTCCCGTTAATTCTCCTAACTGAGTACCATACAGTTTGTTACAAAAGAATTTTGAGAATTTGATATTATGTAACTTCATTATCTTCGAGCTGATTGTTTTGTTCAATTCTCATAGTCAGTTTTCCTTACAGTGTAATGTTATGGAAGCAGAAGTTTCATGTTGATCACTTCTGGAAGTGAAATGGTTAAGTCGAAGTCTATCCAATGTTTGTGTAGTTCTTGACGTACAAACCAGGCCAGCGAGCAAGTTAACCTAGATTCACCTCAACTGAAAAAAAAAAAGAAGAAAGAAAACAGCAAAATTGGGATTCCCGCTGCAAAAACTGCGATCATAAAACAAGAAACGAGAAACGGGCCCCTGGTCAGCCCATGCAATAAATGTGATATCTTTTTTTTTTTTACCTCTTTCAGCGCACGGTTTCAAACTTGCTCCGGTCAGCGGAAAAATCCTGGCTCAACTGGCTTTAGGTGAACAGCCATCCTACGACATGTCACACTTTCAGATGTCCAGATTCAAACATGTGGGACCCAAGGCACAGTTATAGAACCCTTGCTAATGTAGCGCGAACTCCCCCGGGTACTCACGTCTACCATTAGTACTGGTGGGGGGTGTCTGAACGCCCCCCTGGCTAGACCCTGAAATTATTTTAGTTTTGCGTAGTTCTATTCTTGAATTAATGACGCTGTCACGGTGACTGCGAATTGTAATGTTT
This sequence comes from Ricordea florida, assembly GCA_949710005.1. Taxonomy (NCBI): domain Eukaryota; kingdom Metazoa; phylum Cnidaria; class Anthozoa; order Corallimorpharia; family Ricordeidae; genus Ricordea; species Ricordea florida. Next base: position 23,091,376 of record OX453277.1, on the reverse strand, counting down.
GGAACAACACTATAATGAAGTCAAATCCACTGGCATTTTGCCAGAACAAGAAGAGAAGTAGCAACAAACTCAACTGAACCCGGGTGACAAAGGTGAGAAGCGAGTGTTCTCACCTCTGCATCAACCCTGTTCCTCTGAGTGATTGTCTCAAGTTCATAGGTATTTATAAGGTTTTAGAGCAATAACGCAAAATCATGACCGTGTTCCTTTAGGAGCTTACAATCTTGTGATTAAGGGTGAGGAAACGGCTAAACAAAATATGTGTTCTGTTTGGAGTGTGCTAGAAAATAGAAGAAATAGATTTTCAGCAAGAATTTTGTTTACGAGACTTATGATCGATTTTAAAAATTTTACATTGCATAGTTTTACAATAAAAGCATATTTATAAATTACACGTCTTGGCAAACGTTGTGGCTTTGAAGTCAGGAAGTCTCTGCGGTAAAAATCTAAGCGGATTGTTCTGTTGTCATCGTCTTACTGGGTACATTGCTGCGCAGTTTGTAAAGAGATTGAACCAGATCGGGTTGATTTCAAATCGCCTGTTTGCCGAGTTCAGGCTGAAATACTACGGTTGGTTTACAACTACAAATGACAATAATGATAATAATAATAATAGTAATAATAATAATAATTGTTATTATTATTATTATTATTAATATCCGCTAGCATCATGAACTTATAAAATACATTCAATCGTTCAGAAGCTAATTTTCAGAACGTAAAATGTATATTTATATTAAAAGTGTGATACTCAGTACTACAATACAAATATGGAGTAGTATTGTCGGAGCTGGTTGAATACCACTTCAGTCGGGACGTCTTCGCGTAAATAAGAAATTGCCAACGTCGGGTATGAGGGGGTAGCCGGTCAGGGGACGAGGAGGCGGCCGGTTGGGACCTGTTGGGCCGCGAGCGGTTTTTTATGGGTCGTCAAAAAACCACGCGAGGATGTGGCGAGGGGGAAGGGGTCGACAAATAGAGCGCGACTCCCCCGTGACGTAACAGGAAGATGGCGGGTCTGCTAAGACCTTGGTAGACTGTAAATTCGAGTGCTATCTGCGTCGTAACGGCACGGCTGTGCCGTGACCTAATAGGAAAATGGCGGAGCTGCTAAGACCTTCGTTGCCTGTGAGTTCGAAGAAATCTGCGCCCTGACGTTACAGGAAAATGGCGGGTCTGCTAAGGTAGTTCGAAGCAATCTGCGGCGTGACGTAACGGCACGGCTATGCGGTGACGTCACAGCATAACTGTACGATGAAGTCCTAAGAAATTGCCAAGTAACTTTAGAACAGTCAAAAGGGGTTGCTTGGTGTGCGAGCGCGAGCCCGCGGCACTCCCTCTAACACCCGTTTAGACAAGAACGACTGCATGGTATTCGTCTGGCGTAAGCGTCCGTCGAGGCTATGAACTATGGCAGAGCGAAAAAAGGGACTGCGAACACTCGAAGAGATAGCAGCTGTAAGTAGTGTAGCTGGGTTGGAAGCGGGGTCGATACCCTCCAAGCCTATTCAAACCCTCCCGATTTCATCTCAGTGGCTCATTTTCGCGCGTACCAACAAAGGGTCGAGGACCGTCTCGCTATGGCCCGGGAGGAGATTAATGACCAAATAAGGACGGCCCCTTATTGTGAAAAGAAGATTCGTATTGTCAAGGCCTTAGTCTGTCGAATACGCTGGCTGTGTGGTAGGAATGGGCTCTGTTCATCGTGTAACACGAGTGAAACGAGTCATTATCTTGACTCTTTAGATCTTGACCTTCGCGAGTATGACGAGGGTCTCGTCAAGTATATTTGTTACCCAAACCTGGTTTTCATTTGGCGTCAATAGTATTTCGGGCTAGCGCGTGGCCCCACAGCCTTTTTTCCATGGGATCGAGTCCAGCGCCTTTACCATCTTGCGGTTCGCTTTGTGCTTGCAAGCCGCAACTACTATAGTCAACGTCATGCTGCATAACCACCGCATCCGTGGGCCCAGTCGGTTGCTGGTAAATCTCAGTGATGGTGCCTCCGGGTCACAGTCCAATTGCCGGTAGTACCTACCCGTTTCCACGGTTTTCTTAGCCAAGGACGGCACTCCTTTGGTCAGGAACAGCTCCGTGGCTGTGTTGGCTGCGTCACTCAGAAACCCACTCCCCTCTAAGCGAGAGAGCCCCGCTAGTTTCCCGGCAGGAACCGAGTCTTGGTAATACCGCACACAGCGCATTTAGCCTTTAACATATGGCGACCGTTCTTGGTAGTAACCGTCCTTTTGGACCCTCCCACATTCGGGGTCATACGTTTGTCCTTCCATGGTATACATCCATGGCTCTATACTGAGGAATTAATTTTTCACAAGGGCTTCGTTCTTTAGTACATTTGTGGAGAACCTAGCCAGGATGTTTCGGAAGCTCGCGCCTCGGTTTCTGTCGTTTAGGAAGAGCAGGCAGTAGAACCCGCACCTCACCCTCTTGATATGCTGTAGTTGGTTATCATTGCGAAGGAAGTGAGTCATCCCAACCCTTCCAGTTCCAGTTCCCAATCCAAGGGTGGCGGCATACCGAAGGAGTCAAAGTATTCGTGCAAACCCAAACCTAATCGGTACCTATACTCCCGAGGTTGTCCATGTTGATGATGCAGGGGGATTGGTGTAGGGGTTTAGTTTCATTGCGGGAGAATATCCCTTTGATGGGGATGTTGAGGTAGTCAGAACCTCGGCGCACCCTCTTTTTTTCCTTGCCCTTACCACACTTTGATGGTGGTGGTGGGGTGGTATTGGCGCGCGTCGTGCCTACACTTCACCCACTTGTAGTCCTTTCCCGAACACTTTCTCAATCAGATTGATAGCGATGGGCACTCCTATACTCGCAAGCATACCAAGGAAGCCGCCATGCTGGTGAGCGTCCCTCACAGGTACTCCCCGCCCTACTAGGAGGTTGGTTAAGGCTTCCTTCTGCTGGGGCGACATCGCCTGGGCAAGGTTGTAGAGTTCTCTCGGTCCGATACCATTACCGAAGATCTTCTTAAGGACCTTTTCAGCACCAAAGCAAAATCCTGCTGTGGCTAGAGCCTTGGCTGCGGCTTTTGCAGCTGGTTTGATTATGGGGCGGGCAAGGCTAGCCAATGTGGAGAATATGCTACTACTTCGTTGGGCGGTTCTTTCGATCTCGGTCTTACTCATACTCATCACAACTCCACTTCCCCCACTCTTGGCTTCCCCGCCCGATTTATTTGGGTCGTGGTAAGGAGATGTTCATCCCCATGCCCGATCTGCTCGGCGGTCACTTTCAAGGTGATGACCTTGTTTGGTAGGCTTTCAACAACTTCTGCCTTCAGAGAGTGAAACCTTGGAAGGGTGATACGCGGTTGCCATGGCTGCTATGCTTATACTTATACTGTTAGATGGAAATTGTTTCACACAACCAATTGACTGTTAAGGTTCCTTATCTCGAACATTGCCTCACTTTTTTTGCAAAACACCTGTTTTATTACAAAAAACACCTCTTACAATGACCTAGTAACACTACTGAAAAACATGCAACACGCTGCTTACAATACAACTTCTTACACTTACACTACTACTGCACAATACCATACTCTGTTTACAATATCATTTGCTACCCTGTTAAAATACAGTGCATAAGGAAGGTAAATGTACAAAAAAGACATCTAAAAAAAAAAAATATATATATATATATATATATATATATATATAAACATAAAGTGTAAAAGTTGATTAATCGTAAAACAGTGCTCAATGCCTGAACGTAGAGCGAAGTAGTTGTTGCGGGAGAAAAAACACAAACAAACTACAGGTTTATCCCTACAAGCCTGTTTCGTGGTTGCCCACTCATCAGGGGATATTTATAAATAAACATATATACACACACGCATACACACATACACACACACACACGCACACACAACTGATTGCCATATTCACTTAGGATCACAAGCCTATTCCCATTTTGGACGGCGATTCATCGGGAATGTCTGAAAAATACAAACAGACAAAGTTAATTTGGGAACAGAAATCAACACAACTCAGAGAATAAGTAAAAATGTAGCTCAGCCGGGAATCGAACCTGGGTCTCCAGACTACCGGTCGGATGCCTTAACCACAAGACCACTGAACCAACCACACTGACAACACATACACAATTGGGCCTTTAATTGGCTAGGTCCGAGGAGACTATTTCACTCATCTTCTACAATCAGGATCACGTCACTATGTTGTAGTTCATTTTTTTTTTCTTGGTTTAAATTTTATTTTCCTTTGTTTTCTGGTATGGTAATGTGTGATAATGAGTTTGAAACAAAGGAAAACAAAATTTGAACCAAGAAAAAAACTGAACTACAACATATATACATACATATATACACACATATCTATATACCTATACATAAATACATATATATGCACACACACACAATGAAGTGCAAGGATAGAGTGAATCTTTTGTAAGGGAGAACCTCACTATCTTTCACCTAACATCGTCAGTTTTATCGGTTGTTGAGAAGAGAAATGGAATAGTTATAATGACAGGAGTATTTTGCTCCACTTCTGTAAGCACCTTTTTCTCCTTGAAGACCTCAACATTGACATAAAGTTAATCCTTGTCAGTCTGGAATTAAATCAACAAAGACAAAAAATAATTCGACATTATTCCAAAAGGCTTTTGTGGTCGGGCATTCCCAGAAAAGATGAAGTAATGTTTCGTGTGCTGTTTGACAAAAGCAACAGAGATCTGTTTCCGAAAGTTTCATTTTGTACTGAAAAGAATTTCTAGGAATTCTCCTATGGAGAATTTGGAATTTCCTTAGTTTCGTACTAACTGTGCATGGTCTAGGCAACAGATAAACTGAATCCAAAGTTTCTGTCTCGTGTAATTCACAGTCCCTTATCCATTTCCCATCCATTTTATTTCCCCAATTATTTAAAATTTCCTCTACCTTATGAATCTTCTCTTCTTAATTTCTTCTTCTTACTTTCTTCATAGTTAATGCAGAACCAAACACCCGAAGCCCTAACTTTGTCATCCGCCCATTTAAGGTTTTTATCAGGGCATATAATTTGTTTTGATCCTTTCTTAGAACCAATCCAAAGAGCTTCAGTTTTTTCACAATTTACTTGTAAGCCCGAAACATCACCGGATTTTGCCAATGTGTCAAAAGAGCGCTCAAGCGAAATGTAAGAGCCATCTAAAATCTGCGTGGTGTCATCAGCAAATTGACTGAGCTTACATTCAGTACTGCCTGCTGTGATACCTCCCAGCCTCATTACCGGGGCCCAGCCGAAGGCTGGCACCGGTTATAGAATGCAGACGGTTTCTGTAGTTTTTTCAACGTTACATTGTTAGGGATATAACTCTGACTGAGATATATCGCTGGCTCGTTACTTTTGCTCGCTGGCTAATTGAAATCTTATCCGCCATTTTGAAAAGCACGAGGCATGGAGGACAATCAAGTGAAATATTATAGCTTTTTGTTCCCCACCCTTTATGATGCACTAGTTTATGAGCGAAAATTTAAGAGTGAATATTTGGAGAGACAAATTTACGAGCGATCACTTAAGAGTGAACCTTCCATCGTGAAACGTATCGAAAATAAGAGCGACTTATCAAAGCTATCTACACTGAGTGAACCTTCCATCGTGAGAGGTGCCAGAGGTTAACTATATCTATGCAATCCCGTGTCCTACTGGGCCCCGGTAAGTTCCACGTAGTGGTTCTCGTTATCTTTACGAATGATAGTAGCTAACACCTCCGCGCTCAAGATAATAGGGACCTTAAGCAACGGCGTTTTTTGGCGACGGCGACGTCTCTGACCGAGTACAGACGGGGTAAAGGGACACGTTTTTCCAGCCGAAAATGAAAAACCTTTAGCTTTCGACTACGGAGACGTCGCCTGCATTTTGCAAAACAAAGATCGACTGAGGAGTTCCGTAAAGATGAATTCATTGAAGAGTACTCGTGAACTACTGCTTCTTAGCTACGTTAATAATGTCGTTTCCTACGAACAGTGTGTCCTCCTTTATGACGCACTACAACCCTTTCAATCTTGATGACATCGATTCGGCAGAATGTAAAGCAGAGTTTCGCGTTAAAAAAGCCGACCTTCCCCGTCTCGCAGAGGCCCTGCAACTGCCTTCCACATTCTGTCGTCAACAAAGGACTGTGTCCAGAGTTATGCTGATTCTATGTCGAGAAAAATAGCACCTCCGAACAATTGCTTCGGGTTCATCGATGGAACTGGTAGGCCAATCTCCAGACCAGGACATGCTCGGAGAATTGTTTGTAATGGACTCAAGAGAGTTCACTCTCTCAAATTTCAGTCGCTGGCATTACCAAACGGATTAATCGGAAGCATTTTTGGTCCTGTGGGTAAGTAAAAAAAAATGTTTAAAAAGAAGTATTTTTTAAGCGAATGATTAGTTTGAATCATTTCATTTTGCAATCATACACACACGTCGTGGAGGATTGTTGTATTTCAGAAGGAAGCAAAAATGATGCAGGGATGTTGGCTGTTTCAGGACTCCTTGGTTATCTACAACGATTTGCCATTTCCCCCACTGGCCAACCCATGTGCATTTAGGGAGATTTGGCTTACCCTCTAAGGCTGCATCTTCAAACTCCATTCCGTCAAGGTCGTCTAACCCCACAGATGCAAGCCTTCCATGATGCTATAAGTGAAGTTCGAGTCTCAGTTGGAAAGCTTTTCGGGGATTTCCAGGTTACAAGAAGAATTTATAGAGTGAACTCAGTTCCGTGGAAGAGATGTATGTTGTTTGTGCACTGCTACGTAATGCACTAACCTGCCTCTATAAGAATTAAACCTCTATTTATTTGAGCTTGATCCTCCTACCTTAGAAGAGTATTTCCACCTAGTTGTCAGGGAGATAGTCAATTAACATTTGTGTAAATCTAATCCTTGTGTGAAGTACACTAACTGAAAAATGTGTTCTTGCTGGTAATTACTCAGCTAAACTCGAGAATGCAAACAAACTAAAGGCCACAAAGTTTAAGCGAAAAAAATCAATTGTGAATTTTACAATGTTGAAAAAAATGTCACTGAACTAGCTTCGCAAACAGGGGTACCGAATGGTCCCTTCAAATTTTCAAGTGTTCGCAAAATTTTGGGACGGTGGTACACCCGAAGGTGCACAGTACCGCCTACATTACCAAGCAAGGATGCCATTTGTTTTTGTCGCGCAGAAAAAGATGAGGAGAGCATTTCATGTTGTAACAAGGACTGCCCTTATCAAAGGTTTCACCCATCTTGTCTCTCTCTCACCTCCGTGGCAATGCCAAAGACCTGGTACTGCCCTCACTGTTGCAGACTTCCTCAGTTCAAGAGGAAAAAGAAGGGCAGAAAATCCTTAAGACCTACTGCATGTCAGTCAGTGTGGGACACCTATATTTCTTTTGTGGAAGAACACACCTGTAGTCATACCATTAAATATGTATTAATATATTGTGTTAAACAGCATGTTCAAATGATATCATTCAGTATCTTTTTTCTGCAGACATCAAATGTGTAAATAAATAGAACATTTATTTTTTCAAATCCCATTTTTACAGTTTTCTAAACAACAAGAAAAATTTGAAATTGAAGTCATATTATTTAATTCCATAAAGTTAAGCTTCTTGTTTACCTTGTATGTGAAATATTCCAACTTATTTCTTATTTTTATTTCTGGCACTTGCAGTCTAGAACAAAATCTGTTTGTACATGTAGCAAAATGCCTTAAGCTTTTCATAACTTATTATATGCTTCACCGTATCCAAGCAAGTCACAGAATGCCTCACCCTGAATAAAGTACCTTAGCATATCAACTAAGGATGAACAGTGACATATATGAATACATATCATGAATGGAAATGTGCGTATCTTTTACATTTTGTTCCTTGGCTGCCTCATTGGGTAATGAATCTTGTTAGATTCTTAATGGCAACTTGGCTAATGAATTTCCTTAATAACTAATTACAACTAAATGTACTAATCGAGACATGAGTTACATTCAAACAAAACTTCCCCTTGTTTTGTTTGTTTTCTTTACAATAGCAGAATTCAAAGAAAAATAATGTCTAATCCTAAAAGGGGAAAGGACATTTGAAAGGGCAGAGATCATCACCTTACTTTACAAGGGAATTGACCACTGTCGTAAACTGAGTATATCCAGTGACCGGAAGCATGATGTAAACAAGCTTTCAGATTTCCTTTACCAAACCATATGTACCAATCCTCTATAATTTAAGCCACCCCTCTTCAGAAAAGAAATATATTAAGCTACCCTCCCCTTTCACAAAAAATATATACCTTAATTACTTGAAATTTATACGCATTTGGGATTTGCATATAATTTTTCACAACATTTCAACTTCGCGATTTTGCAAAAATGTTGTATTTTGAGTCACTTTAATTTTGCAGTGTTGAGTGGGACAATTTATTTTCTTGGCAATGTTATGTAAAACGTCCTTGAATTACACACTTCCAAAATCCCAGTTGCGATTTTTTTCAAATTACACAATTCAAGATAATATCAACAACAAACAATGAATTCCAAGCATTGTGGATTGAAATATGTTTTTCTAAGAAAAAGAACATTATCTGCGCTGTTATGTGTAGGCAACATAGCAACCCAGATCGCTTCTTAAAGTATTTTGAAGAGTCAGTAGAAAGGTATTCGGCAACAGGAAAGCAACTTTGCATTTTAGGAGATTATAACCTCGACCTTTTAAAATTAGAATGCTCAAAATCTAGCCACGATTTTCTGATGTGCCTACAAAGTTGTTACATGATTCCAACAATTGACAAGCCAACTCGGGTTAGGAATAATTCGGCTACACTAATTGACAATATCTTTGTAAACAATCCTGATCAAGTTATTGCGAGCGGTAATATAGTTTCTGATGTCAGCGACCATTTCTCGCAATTTTGCGTTTTAAAAAGCTCCCACGTATCATCTAAACCTTCGAATCGAAAAACGCGCGATTTTTCGCATTTCTCACGTGACCAGTTTATTAATGATCTCTCGCTAGTAGAATGGAGTGAGATACTCCGATCAAGAGGAGATGACGTTGATCATGTATTCTCTACTTTCTATAGTAAATTTAACAAAATTCTGAATAAGCATGCTCCCATAAAGACCCTATCTAAAAGGAGGATTAAACAACTATCTAAACCTTGGATAACCAAGGGAATAAGAACTGCCATTAAAACAAAAAATAAACTCTTCTACAATGGCGAAAATTCAAAATATAAAATCTATCGGAACATGATAACTAATTTAATACGTATAAGCAAGGAGAATTATTATTCGAGTTACTTCAGCGAAAATTTTAATAACATGAGAAAGACTTGGGAAGGTATCAATAATTTGTTAAATCGTAAAAGGAATAAACACAAAAGCATAAATACGCTTAAACATTTAAATAATAATACAGTTACTACCAATAAATCAACAATCTCTAATATTTTTAACGAGCATTTCGCAGCCATTGGCTCAAAATTAGCTGCTAAGCTCCCAAGCTCTGAGAAACACTTTACTAAGTTTCTCTATAAAGAAAAATCACGTTCATCTTCTTTCCTATTTCAATCAATAACTCCTAATGAAGTTAAGCTTGAAATAATGTCAATGCCAGCTAATAGGTCACATGGATTTTACTCTTGCCCAACCTTCATATTAAAATATGCATGTGACTCTATAAAGGCTATACTAACCGACGTTTTCAATCTGTCTATGGAGACTGAAAATTACCCATCAAAGCTAAAAATGGCAAAAGTGATCCCAATTTTTAAAGCCGATGATGAACTAGACGCAAATAATTACCGACCAATCTCCTTATTATCATGTTTTAATAGAATCTTCGAAAAACTTATGCAAAAGAGAATGAAATTATTTATAGATAAGGAAGGAATCCTCTGCTCATCACAATATGGGTTCAGACAAAAACATTCAACTGAATATGCCATACTAGACATCGTCAATAAAATACAGTCAAATATGGATAAGGGACATTTTTCTTGTGGAGTCTTCATCGACTTACAGAAAGCTTTTGACACAGTAAATCATGACTTATTACTGAAAAAATTGGACTATTATGGATTTCGTGGAATTGTAAATGAGTGGTTCTCGTCCTATCTTAAGCAAAGAACTCAAACAACTGTCATAGAATCCTTTAGTTCAGACTCTTTAAGTATTACTTGTGGCCTCCCACAGGGCTCAGTGCTAGTCCCACTTCTCTTTCTTCTATATGTCAATGATATCTGTTCTTGTTCTTCGAAACTAAAATTCTATTTATTTGCTGATGATACAAATTTACTATTTTCCCATAAAAATCTTAAAGTACTTGAGTTAACTATGAACGAGGAACTTATACATGTCTATCATTGGCTAATCTCCAATAAACTCAGTCTTAATCTTAAAAAAATCAAATTATTTTTCGCCCTTATCAAAAGAAACTCTCCTTCACACCTAAACTATTTATCCATAATGCTAGTACAAATAGAAATTCACAGTTCAAATGTAAAGATTTTGTAAAATATTTAGGAGTTCTAATTGACCATAAACTCTCTTGGAATAACCACATCAATACAATTCTTTTAAAAATTAGTAGAACCGTCGGTCTTTTGTCAAAACTGCGACATTTTGTTCCCCTTAACACACTTGTTTCAATTTATCGTTCTTTTATAGCACCTTATATTCGATATGGCTTGATTGCTTGGGGTCAAACAAGCAAAAAAACAACTTATAAAACTCTTAATTCTCCAGAAACGTGCACTTCGCTTTATACATTTTGCCAATCCCCGAGATCATGCTATTCCTCTTTTCATAAACACAAAAATATTGCCAGTAAACTTTCTTTATTATCAATTACTTGCAGAAGCTATGTTTGACGTGAGCAGCAACGTTGTACCCACGAACATTCAGCAATTGTTTCTCCCACTTTCTAGGGTCCACTCGTACAACACTAGATCGTCTACATCTCTAAACTTTTACGTAATGAAATCTAATCTTGAAATCCAAAAGAACTCCTTCTCGAGAATTGGTGCAAAATTGTGAAATCATCTACCAGCTGAGATACGCAAGTCTCCGAAACAAAAATTTGAAAGTAAAATTCGTTCCCTATTATTTGAAATACTTGAAACTGGTGATGCTTATTATGATTTAGATGAAATAATTTTTGAAATGAAGAAAAGAACATTTTGACTGTATTTATTAAGTTATTTAGCTATTTAATTTAATTTTTGTTTAACTCCTGCCTAGAATCATAGCCCACAAACGTTTCCTCTTCTTTTTTTCTCTCACTTTACAAACATTTGAATACGGTTTTTTTTTTATAGCAGTCTTCTCTTTTTTTCCTATATATTTCCTGGCCCGTCTAGACTAGCTCTGCTATTTGCGGTGCCAGGAAACCTGTAATATTACTTGTTTTTATATTACAATAAACTCAAACTCAAACTCAAGAAAATAATTTGTCGTGAAAATTTCATGTAATAAGGTTCGGTCATGGAAACCTGTTTATTAAGCAAACTTAAACTTTGCAGCTTTACATGTAACTCATATCAGGACCTAAGTCCTGATATCATACCCCATCATATCCTGATAGTTTTCCCTGAGCTGCACTTTGCTAGACTGTTTTTATGACACCCCTTGAATTCACCTGAAATAAATTAAACACCCAGGTGGCTAAATTAGAAGACTTAAGGTATCTAAATGTGAAGTTGACCTAATCAAATGGTACAATTGGGGGACAAAAATTAACAAGAGCTGCACAAACTCTTATCATATGATCCACCAATGCAGTGTGCCTGTCGGAGTTTTCATGATTACATATCAGAAAGTCAGTTGGCAAGGTACCTTCCAGTATAGTAAACTTCCGTCTTAGCAGTCCAATAACACGTTCAACATGAATCCTGACATTGGCAATGCCTCTTGTCTGCTCCACGTCCACTGGGTCGAGCTGAGATTTGCCCTTCGTGAAAGCTGGTAAAACCAGGTTAGCATTTCTCAGTCCAACACTCTCAGTGATGGTGAATCCCCGATCTGCCATCACCATGTCTCCAGGAATCAGTTTGTCCAGGAAGCCACAGTTTTCAGTTACAAATTTATCTGAGACTCGACCTCCCCAGGCTTTAGACACAAATGAAATAGTTCCTTGTGGTGTCTATCCCTACCAGAATTTTGATTGTATTGTGATGTTTGTAACTTGAAAATGTCTGTGCCCTGGCTAGCAAGTTTGAAGGCCTCTCAATAAATACTTCAAAGCAGTCAATCACAACAGTTGTTTTCTTTCCAAATGCATACTGAAAGCACTGGGGCATTGTTCTCCACAGTTGGTCTCTGTCTGGCCAGTACACAAAGCGAAATAACCTTTCGTCCATCACAACAATCCAGTGGAAAAATATTCTCGAAATTGTTGACACTGAAACAACAAACCGGTATGCAAGATCCTGCAATGGTGCATTTAGTCTTAGTTTCATAAGCACAATGATGAACTCTTGAAATCTATTCCTTCCTGCGATGTGGAAGTCTGCCAACGTCTCTTGCCTGCGTAAAAAGGATGATGAAACTGACAAGACTAATTACCGACCGATCTCTTTGTTATGTGCTCCAGGAAAGTTAATGGAGTCTTGTGTCGTTTCAACAATTATGTCGCACATTGCTGATCACGGTCTCGGCAACAAACATCAGTGGGCGTACAAACAAGGCCACTTGACAGAACTATTACTGGCTAAAATGTCCGAGGATTGGAGACGTGCTCTCGACAACAATCACACGGTTGGAATCGTTTTTGTTGATTTTAGAAAAGCATTTGACTCCATCTCGCACCCTCTTCTGCTAAAGAAACTTCAGGGGCTAGGGACTGCCGGTGACCTATGCTCTTGGATTAGCAGTTATTTGTGCGAGCGTTCACAAATAACAATAGTAAATGGGGAGAAGTCTAGCCCTCGTTCTGTAACGTTCGGTGTTCCACAGAGATCAGTTTTAGGGTCCACACTGTTTTCTTTGTATTTTAATGACTTACCTGATATCATCAACGATAATGATGGTGTCATTCACATGTATGCTGACGATACTACGATGTATGTAGTGGCGACTTCTCCAGATTTGGTCATTATGGCCTTAAATAAGATTTTAGCTTCGATCAGTTTTACTTTCTGGGCAACCGAGCACGATTCACGTAAATCGAGCTCGAAATGCATACGTGAATCGTGCTCGGTTGCCCAGAAAGTAAAACTGATCCTTTAGCTTTACTTTTCGAGTGGTGTTGCCGTTCTCTTCTAACACCACATCCCGGTAAAACCGAGTTCATGTTACTAAGTCGTAGTCGCTTTGTTGGCCCACTACCGGGTTTAAAGTTTGGTAACTGTTATATCGAGCAAGTCACGTCCTCCAGATGTTTAGGTGTTGAAGTTGACCATGAATTCAAATGGAATGTCCACGTTAGTGAATTAATTAAGAACTTTTCTCAGAAATTAAGCCTTTTGAGATCCCTCTATTTTTTACCGATTGGGGTCAGACTTGACTTTTATTTTAAGGTTATTTTACCTTCGGTGACTTATGGACTCTTAATTTGGGGCTCATGTGGCAAGACATTATTTAGCAGCCTTGAACGTATTCATGTTAGGGCTGCAAAAATTATCCATGGCCTTGACTGGAATATGTCTTCTGAGGACGTCCTTACATGCACCAACTGGAAGTCACTCAAACATATTTACTTGAAACGGGTTCTTCTTTTTGTTCATAACTGCTACCATGGAAACTCCCCGGTTCCTCTCAAAGAGCTGTTTAACAAACGCACCCCAAAATATAACTTGCGACAGAAGATGTGCGTTTCGCTGCCCCGTCCAAGGACTGAATTTTTAAAGAAATCTATTGCGTACCGTGGCGCCACCTTATGGAACTTTTTAAGTAATGATATTAGGGCAGAAGATAATGTAAATAGTTTTAAACGTAAAGTAACCAAAAGTAATGTTTTAGACAATTTCACTTTATTCGATTGGCTTTTTTTTTATTTTTATTATTATTATTATTTTTTATTTTATATATATATATATATATATAATTTGTAATTTTAACGTTTTAGATTGTACACGACCACATCAGCAACGCTGTATTTTAAACTATCGTGTCTAAACAAATGCTTTTATTATTATTGTTATTATTATTATTATTATTATTATTATTATCAGCGACTGTGTTTGCCGTGTAACATGAGGAGAGACATGCTCGAAAACAACCATTAGTACTTCCATAGACGGTAGCCCAGTGTAAAAGCGAATTTTATCGTCAGTATCAAAGAAATCCTTATTTGGGGCTTGACAGCGGAGCTCCACAGCGGCTCGAAGAGCCGCAGAGCGAAGCCCCATAACTACCGTGCGAGGATAGAAATTGAGAAAACCATGCGTTTGAGTTTTCATGGTCATCGTGGCTAGCGGCATGGCTCGCGGGCGCGTGCGCCTAGCGACGACGACGTTGCCCCAACTAGGGGCGGCGACGACGACGTTGCCCCAACATGGTGGCCATAGTCATCCGGGTTATTTAGAAGGTCTTAAACCGAAACTGGCTTTGTTTTTCGCGCGCTTTTCGCGGCTTGCCGCGGCTACACAACCTACAGCCAGCAGTCTACAGCAGTCTACAATGTTTTGCTGAAGAAACGGATTATTGATAGCGGTTTTGGAGGAAAAATTTTCTTCCTACAAGTTTTCAAGCGTTTTTGGAGGGACATAAAAATAAAGCTGAGTTCTTTCTACAAGTTTTCAAGCATTTTTGGAGGGACTGTGTAAGGAGCTCCGCTTTTAGGCTTGCCTAAATCTATTTAATATCTGCTTGTCTGAAACATGTAGTCAAAGTCAGTGGTTTGGCTCTCGGCGTCCTTAACAGTTTCCGGTTCGATTTCTTCACCTTCGCTAACTGCTATGGCCGCCAGATCATAAGAAAAGGCCTCCTCATTCCCTTCGTTTTGACTTCCCTCTTCTTCTCTCGAAGTACTTGGCTTGCTAAAGTCGATTTGGGCAACAGGAAGGCTGCTTTCCAGAAGCTTTCGACGTTTCTCTGCCACTTCGCGTTCTCTTCGTTCGACCGCAATTTGCTCTCGTTTCTTCGCCCTTTCAGCTCTCTCTGCGTTCGATTTATGGTCTAATTTAGGACGATAATTTTTCTTGCCAAGTTGCAATGTGGGCACGCAATCCACGTCGTGCTTATGCCAGTAAGGAGCTGGCTTCCCAGAAACAAAATGCTTTCCACAAACCCGTTCGCTCTTGAGCACGTCTTTCGATTCCGTGTCTCCGCGACTGATCGCTTTTATCCATTCTTCTCTCCGCTCTGTGGTCAGTTCTTCTCCAAATTCTCCTTTGTTGGTTGTTACTGAAGGTATTCGATAAAATCCAATCCCTTTATCTCGGTCACTTCTACTTGCACATCCAAAAACAACGCAAAGAACCATTGTCACGCTCACTTTCTCACTGTACATACATACATACATACTTTTATTGATGCTCCCTAAAAAGGGTTTTTCAGCTCAATACAATACAATTACAAATACAGATTTAAATTTAAATTAATTAAGAATATAAGTATAATTATAATTACAATAAATATGTCAAAAATATTCTAAATATAAAAAATTAACCTAATAATACATTTGTTCAATGGCGTCTAAAATTCTTGGGGCATTTTAAAGACTTAATGTTACTATTTAAAGAGTTCCAGAGTTTTGCTCCTCTGTAGGCAAAAGAGCGCTGTCCTGTTGACAGGCAGCATAAGGGTATATCCAAGGCACTAGACGATCGAGTTTGTCTATTATGGACATGAGAACGTAATTTAAACTTATCGACGAGATAGTGTGGGACAAGTTTGTTAATACATTTGTGCATCATGGTTACATCGTTTAGAATGAGTCTCTCTTTAATTGCAAGCCAATTCAATGATCGCAGCCCATCCGAAATATGATCATACTTTCTTAGTCCCAAAATAATTCGTCCAGCGAAATTTTGGACTTTTTGTAACTTGGCAATATTGCTGTTGCTGGTATTACTCCAAACAGTTGAACAATACAGTAGTTTACTAAAAACAAAGGAATTCATTATTAACAAAAGCGTTTTCCTGTCCAGCAGATGCTTGATTCTGTTAATTTGTTTCAATTTAAGAAGACAATTCGAAACGGTTTTGGTGATATGTTCGTTGTAACTGAGGCATGCATCGAGATGAACACCTAAGTCTTTAACAACAGGCACAGCTGTTAATTCTTTATCAAGCAGTCTTATACTGAAAGATGAAAGTTTCTGCAAGAGTTGTGGTACTCCAACGGCTAAAACTTTAGTTTTGTCCGGATTGATCAAAAGAGAATGTTTACAGCACCACTGAGATATTCTCATGAGATCTTCGTTCAAGGCAGAGATAGACGTGGATAGTTCGGCAGGCGAGAAGGACAAATACAGTTTGCAGTCGTCGACATAGGAGGCAGATATACAACGTTTAGGAACAGAAAGGAGGTCGTTAACGTAGATATTGTAAACAGAACTGGACCTAAAATAGAACCTTGCGGAACTCCGAACTCTAGTGGGAGTACTTTAGAAAATGCATCACCAATTCGAACGTACTGTTGTCGGTCAGAAAGGCAACTCTGGAACCAATCTAACGCACACTGGGAAAAGTCGAGACTTTGTCGGTTTGGATAATAAGATGTCGTGTCGAATACTGTCAAATGCTTTAGACATATCCAGTAAAACCATGATCGAGACTTTCTTGTTGTCCATAGCCTGGAGTAACCGATCCGTAACGTACAACAGAGCTGTTTCTGTCGAGTGAAGCTTTCTGTTTCCGCTCTGATGTACTGCCAATTTATTGTTTTTAATTAGATATTCCATAAGTTGTCCATGTACTAGCCTTTCAGTAATTTTTGAAACTATAGACAATAATGAAATGGGGCGGTAATTGCTAGGGACGTCTGGGCTACCGCATTTAAGAATAGGCGTAATTTCTGCCGTTTTCCATTCACGTGCGAACGTGTTGGTGAAAAAAGAGTTGTTGACAACTGTGATCTCTCTATTGAGCGCATTTGTTTGGGCACCAACATGGCGGATAGCAACCGTCGTCAAGGTGGAAGTCACGTGGGTGAAAACCAAGAATTGAAGTATTTGTATTCTTTATAGGCTTATGATAAAAATCATGTAACACCAATTCAGCATACTGAGAACATTAAGTTGTTGAACCCATCAGCAAAATTCAAAAGAAATATAAGTCTCCAGGAGTAGTTGTAAAGCACCGATTCTGGGACAAAACCTCAAAAGTGCATTTTCCACTTTAAATCCCTCTCATTGCACCTTCCTAGATTTCAATTTTCCTAAATCGCATTATTTGAAAAAGTGGAATCGGCCCCGCTCAGCTACCAAAGGACTTTAAAGGTTTGGATAGTATACATAAGCGAGATTATGGAGAACTTGCCTGTGAAAGAGCTGAGAGCAATCGCTAAAAATGCTGGAGTGCAGAGATATACTAGATTTAGAAGGACGAACTCCTCGAAGTATTAGCTGATGTTCAGCCAGAGAATTTACCAGTGAGGGTACTAAGAATCATCTCTAAAAAACTTGGTACCCGAGGTTATGCTAAGATGCGTAAAACAGAACTTATTAATGCTGTGAGATCCACGTCGGGCTCTGGAAATACTGGTTCATCAGCATCTGAGGTTAATATCCCAATTTTCAAACCTACCAAACCCACAACAAAGTCTGTCCGCTCCTCACTCAGGAAAGCAGTCGATTCGGCAAAGAAAGAAATTAAGAAGTTTACGGATTGGCTTTTATCTTACATCCCAGACTCAACCAAGAGGACTGTGAGTAAAAGACTAAAAAAACTCCAGAAAAAGTTAAGTAGCATTTTTAATAAGCCAGTCGACTATTTCATTCCCAAAGAACACGAAACAGCTCTGAAGGGCTTTTTGAAAACATATATGATAAAGGGAAGGTGGGGTTACGATCCCACATCATTCCTGAAAAAAGTGAAACCAGAATTCTATACCCTCATCCGCAAACAGAGGAAACCACTCAAGGTAAAGTGCATCTTCTCATGTCATTTCATAAGGAGGAATAAAAAGACCAATCGTATTACCGAGGAGAGCGACGGACACTTTCATTCACTGGTGGGGACAATAACAGCCTCAACAAACACCTTTCGTATATTCGATAAGATCGCAGCTCGCCTGATTGAGATGGTCCATAGATATGAAAACGAGCGCTCTGAATGGGTATTTGACCATGTGATAGACTTTCGTATCCACATAAATCCCTTTCGACCGTTTTCTGGAACTTCATATATTCCATTACCACCTGAATTGGCTGCCAAGAAGGCAATCATAAATGTTAAGAACGAGGAAGATCAGGAGTGCTTCAAATGGGCAGTAACGTCTGCTGTGTTCACTAGCGAGAATCATCCTGAAAGACTGAATAAGGAGATGAGAGAGAACTCTGAGAAATTCGACTGATCAGGAATAGAGTTCCCAGTGGCAGCACTTGGGACAAACCATATTGACAAGTTTGAAAGGCAAAACTCTTATGGGATCAATGTCCTTGGCTATGAGACCAACGAGCCAACTCTGATCAGGCGTAGTAATAAATTGAACGTACCAAAGATAAACTTACTTCTCATATCAAACGACGATACAAATCACTATTGCTGGATTAAGAACATGTCAAGACTGATTAAATACAATAAGGAAGGCCACACTCGTTTCTATTGTGACAATTGCCTCAATTCATTCTATTCAGGAAAGTCACTGAAAACACACATGGAATATTGCCTAAACCACGAAGCAGTGAAAGTAGAAATGCCCATGAACGAGGACGGGAGCCCAAAGTTCATCACTTTCAAAAATCACAACAGAAAGATGCAAGTCCCCTTTGTGGTCTATGCAGACTTTGAATGCTTCACCGAGAAGATAGACACTTGTTCACCGGACGAGAGAGAGAGTTTTACGAATCAATATCAGAAGCATAAGCCATCAGGGTTCTGTTATCTTATTAAATGTTTTGACGATGAGGTATTTGAACCCAAGTTCGTGATGCGTACAGCGAACTCATCGGAGGAAGATATCCCGAAGATGTTCCAGGAAAGCTTAGAGGCAGACATTAAGGAGATTTATAACCAATTCAAGTTCAAAAAGGGTCCTAGAATGAGTATGAGTGATGAAAGAAAATATAAGAATGCGACTCACTGCCACATTTGCGAGGGTGAATTGGGGAAGGACAAGGTGCTCGACCACTGTCATCTTACGGGCAGGTACAGAGGAGCGGCTCATAAGAAATGCAATTTAGAATTCCAGGTCCCCAAGTTTTTCCCAGTTATATTTCACAACTTATCTGGGTACGACAGCCACTTATTCATAAAAAAGCTTGGGACATCGGAGGGTAAGATAGATTGTATACCCCTTAATGACGAGAAGTATATCTCATTCACAAAGGGGATTGTAGTCGATACCTTTAAGAACAAGGAGGGGAGGACGGTTGAGATTAAACGCTACTTTAGATTCATAGACAGCTTTAGATTCATGTCAAGTGGTCTAGCTAGCCTAGTGAGTAATTTACCACAGTCCTCCCTAAGAAACCTATCGGCTTTACATGGAGAGGGGATGGCGGTGGCGCGTAAGATCAACCACGAGAAGAGGATACTTCAAAGTATCTTGGAGGATACCACTGACTTTGACGTCAAAACAATGAGAATGGTTATACAAGAGTTTTATCAACGCCTAAATCGCCGTGCTGTTATTAGTAGGAGAGAGATAAGGGCCTTTGTGGATGGAATTTTACCCTACTACACTCAAAGGGAGGGAGAACAGCCCCCAGAGGTTATTCAAGAGGAGGAGGAGGAAACAATCGGGCCTGATGTAAAAGATAAGTGTCTCAACCTATTGGCTAGAAAGGGGGTGTTCCCGTACGATTGGTTCGACGGCTTTGATAAGCTACAAGTAGCTCATCTTCCGCCCAAGTTTCTTCCGCCCAGGAATTCTACCCGAGGCTTTATGATGTTGATATATCGGAGGAGGATTATCAACATGCTGAAGCCTTGCGGGAAACCTTTGGGATGAAAACCTTTAGGGATTATCACAACCTATACCTTAAAACGGACGTACTCCTATTAGCTGATGTTTTTGAAAACTTCAGATCTGTTTGTATGACCAATTATGGGCTGGACTCCGCATGGTACTATACTCTACCCGGATTAGCATGGGATGCCACATTGAAGACTACCAAGGTGGGATTAGAGCTATTGAGAGACCCAGATATGCTGATTATGATTGAGAAAGGTATCCGAGGCGGGATCTCAATGATTTCCACCAGACACGGGAAAGCCAACAATCCGTACATGAAGGAGCACGATCCAGACTTGCCTACAAAATACATCACATATTTGGATGCAAACGGGCTGTATGGCCACGCAATGACCAAAGCCCTACCAACTCACGGTTTTGAATGGATGGATGACCAAGACTGGAGGGGCCATCCATGCATATTGGAAGTGGACTTGGAATATCCACAACAGTTCCACGACTTGCATAATGATTATCCCTTAGCCCCAGAGAGACTTGACGTGAATGGGGTCGACAAGTTAATCCCGAACCTCAGGAACAAAACAAAGTACATACTTCACCACGAAGCACTAAAACAATACCTTTCTCTCGGACTAAACTTGACCAAAGTACACAGAGGGATCAAATTCGAAGAGTCAGCGTGGCTAAAGCCTTACATCGACTTGAACACCAGTCTTAGAGCCAAAGCGGAGAATGACTTTGAGAAGGATTTCTTCAAACTCATGAACAACTCCGTATTCGGGAAGACCATGGAGAACATCAGGAAGAGAGTGAACATTCAGTTGGTCACGAATGAGCTACAGGCACGCAAATTAATCGTGAAGCCGAACTTCCACCAAAGGAACATCTTTTGCGAGAACCTGACCGCGTTTCACATGAAGAAAACAAAATTGTCTTCGATAAACCCATTTACTTGGGCTTATCCATTCTGGACTTGAGCAAGACGACAATGTACGATTTTCACTACAACTACATAAAGCCCAAATATGGAGAGAAAGCCAAGTTGTTAGTCACAGACACGGACTCTCTTGCATATGAGATACAAAGCGAGAACTTTTACAAGGACATCAGCCCAGATGTGAAAGAGAAGTTCGATACCAGCAATTATCCCAAGGTACATCAATCCGGTATTGAAACGGGAGCGAACAAGAAAATTGGGGGTATATTCAAGGATGAAGCGGGTGGTGAACAAATCACGGAATTTGTCGGTCTCCGAGCCAAACTCTGTGCCTTCAAAACGGATAATCAAAGTGAAGTGAAGAAGTGTAAGGGTGTGAATAAGACAGTTGTGGGGAATAGTATAAGTTTTGAGGATTACAAGACTTGCCTTTTCAATTGCCAACCGCAGAGAAGGAAGATGACTACTATTAGAAGCCATCTTCACGATATGTACACGGAAACCGTCAATAAGATTGCATTATCACGCGAGGACGATAAAAGGGTGATAATGGAGGATGGGGTACACACATATGCACATGGTCACTTTAGAACGCTGTCAGGTGGCAATTCAGTATCCTCAGGTACAAACTGAAGTTCCTCGCGGACGAATCCTCGTCTTGGTCCCCCATCCAAATAGTACAAAACTGGTTGACCTGGAGAAATCACAGTTCTGGATATATCATAAACTTCAAAGCTCCATATAGGGTCTGTAGCCCTTCGCTTATCTCCACCTTCATCCTCACCAGGAGCATACAAATACCTGACTTCAACGTCTGGAGGCAACCTTTTCTCGTCCAATCCCACAGGCCGCTTATACTCTGGAGGCTTAATATCAATCCTCTCCATTTTCAAAGCTTCCTCAGGCTCTTTACCAGTGATACGGGTCGGCTCGCTATTCAGAGTCTTCATGATAGCAGGCAATCTTTTCACCCAAACTCTGGATCGACCACCACTCACCATTTCCTGAGCGTATTGATGACTGAATAATTTCTCACCGATAGTACGATTGGCTCTCTCAACAAAAGCCTGAGCTCGATGGTTCCCAGCTTCACTCCGCTGGATGGTTACCTGATGCTTATTCATCAAACTTGTCACATCACCCTTGAATTCTGTACCCGGATCCACCATTAATGTCCGAGGCCACTTCAATTTGCGGGCATAAATCCTCTCGAAGGCACTGGCGACTTCCCCACTGTCCTTCGAAGTCAATGCTTCAGTATCCTTGTATCTGGAAGCAATGTTAATCACGACCAGCGCATAGCGATATGTTTTTCTTCTCACTGTATCGTGAGGAAGAAACAACAAGTCCGCTTGATGAATCTGATTGGGCTTATCCACAACCCAATGTGGTCTGGGTATATACTTAGGGGCTGGGAGATATATTTGCCACAAGGCTTGCTTCTCCAACCACTCTCTGGCGACATTTTCACTGACTTTGGCTTTGCTGGCCAATTTGGGTATGGCTGAGTATCCTTTCCAATATCCACCGGTGGAGTAGTATAACTGACTTAAAATATTATAATTGCTCATTTATAAACGAGATTGTGAATATTTAAAATGACTGCTATACCAGAAACGCTAAACCCTGAACGTATTCCCAGAGAGTCGAAGGGTTTGAAAGAGCATGCAATATTGAATCGGATCTCATTGACTCCATCTTCCGCGAACCCAGGTCAGATCCTGTACGTCGACATCCCCAAATTGGCGGATAATGATGTGATAGTGCCCGGCAGCGTTTACCTCATATTTGATCTGAACGTTTCGGGCCATAAGGACAATACCTTAGTCAACAATGTGGGGAGGAACCTGGTTTCAAGGCTCAGAGTTGTCTTTGGCGGGGAGACCATTCAGGATACTCAGAGATTCGATCTGTTCCAGACTTATCACGATTTGTACTTGCCAAAGGAGGAGCGCGCGGATAGGATGATAGAGGGCATCTCCTCCGATAACATGCGAAAACTCAGAACGAATGCTGGGGATAAGGATACTTCGGATGCAAAGGCTGTCAAGATGGCGGCTATACATAACACTGAATACGCGATCCCCCTTGACCATCCAATCCTCCGAGATCATGGAGTCTTCTACCCAAGAGCACTGAAAAACACACTAAGATTTGAAATCACGCTTGCCCCCGTTTCTGATGTTGTAGTGTACTCAAACGCGGAAGACCCCCAAATTATACCCTCACCAACATTCATATGGAGTATTCGTCCATCACGAGTGATTATTTGGCGAGTAAGGCATTAGCCTCATATAGGATTGGTAGAGGGGTCATGTATGAGAACATAATCCTGGAAAAGACCTTCACAGTCTCCAGGCCAAATGATGGAGTCATTAATGAGAATATAACTGTCTCCAGGAGATCCATGACGGGGATATTATGCCTCTTCATGGACGATTACGCACCGGGAACAAGGGATTCAGAGATGTTCGTGAACCCAGACATCACCTCAATTAGAATAAACATCGATGGTAAGCCAAATTGTCTCTATTCCAACGGGATAATCCCCAGAGACTTGTGGAAATCCATAATTAAACGTTTTGGGGCGAACGACTCAGTTGAAGAGGCGGATTTCTATACAGACAAATTCGCGTTGTGGATTGATTTGAGGACCCATCCCGACAATCACATCCATGGCAGTGGATTGGCCTTAAATGAAACTCGCGATGGGGTTAAACTTCAAATTAGGCGCCGAAAGTCTGGAAGTGGCACACTAAACTGTTACATGTTCGTGGTCGCGGACGCAGTAATGGGGATTATGAATGCCGATCTAAAAGAAATAGTATATTGAATAAGGATGAATGAATTAAGAGACAAGATCCCGTTCAATTGTATCATTACTGGGCCCACAAATTGTGGAAAGACTCAATACCTGGTGGACCAGCTTCGAGGGCACTTTAGGGGCGCATTCGAGTATATTGTCTTGATTTGCCCGACTTATACCCATAACAAGACTTACAGAGACTTTGCAAAGGAGGACAAGAGATTCTGGGTACTCTCACCAGACGCGAGCGATCAGGACGAAATTAACAATTTGTTAACGCTTTGCTCATCGTTCTTCTCGGGTGAGAATACACTCATAATCTTGGACGATTGTGCTGTATCGAAAGACTTGAAGAAACGGTCAAACAAATTCATCGACTTGGCCTTTTCTGGGAGGCATAACGGGATATCCGTGTGGGTTCTCACCCAGCAGCTCACGTCGATCGCGAAACCGTTCCGAGGGAACGTCGCTTGTGTGGTATCGTTTTATAACCCGTCACAAATCGCGATGAAAATGTTATTTGAGGACTATGGTGGGACTTTGGAGGCCGACACGCGTAAACGGCTCGAGAAGGCACTCAAAAAGGAAAAGTATGCCAGACTGTGCTTTTGCCTACGTCACCCGTTCCAAAGTTATTTAGAGATACCCGCGATTGGGGTATAACCATGTCAACTCCTGAAGATATATTAAACAGCGAAGCATCTGTGGAAACTTCCCCACCAAACAATGAGTTGGAGTCAAAGAGGGAGTCCCTTTCAATCTTAGCGTACTTAGGGTCAACGAAAGAATACACTGGTACGGATATGGACTTCAAAGATACACTCAAACTATCGGAGAAGGATGTGGAGAAGTACTACAAGAGGTACCAAGTCGTGTCTGGCAAAAAGATCGCTGATGGGTTGGTGGACTCGTCCTTTCAGTTGATAGCCCAGGTTGTGAGTAAGTTCGTACATATAGATGACCAGGACGCTCTTGTAAGTGACTGGAAGAATGATCAGTTGATACTGAAGGAGATCTCAGAGCTATCTGGTTTACTTGTACTGAAAGGTGGAATACTCACAGCACTACTCTCAGCACTTATTCACCTCGCAAAACACTTCAAATTAAGTGAGCCTAGTGAGCCTGCCCAGATAGTCCCAACACAGCTGCAGTAAATATTAAGACTACTTGAAACTCCTAATAAGACACCTATTAGGAGACTTGTATTGATTTATGAAGGTAAAAAATTGGGTTGAAGAGTCGAGTACCAAATAAATAGAGTATATGAACATGGCGCAAGAAGGTGTTGAAGATAACAGAATTAAACCTGAAAAAATACTTAGGATACATGGTGAAAATGATTTTGACCTTGATAAGTTTTTCGAAAGGATCACGCCAGAGGTTATAGATTGTACTGAACGAATTAACCCTACTGATGTATGGTTTGAACTTAAGCTTGAAAGACGTAAAACTGATATAATTTTAAAGGCTTGTAAAATAGAAAATCATAAAAACTTCTCAGGGAGGTTAGTCGCAGATGCTAAGGGAATATTATTAAAAAATTTGGAAACTAGTTTCAAAACCGCCGCAGCAGCATATTATAATTTACAGGAGGAGGAAGTTGATCGTGAATTTGAAAACTTTATGGAATGGTTAAACTCTGGAGGGGTGGAATACATTAATATACAATTTTTCAATGAAGACAAACATATACATAAACGCACGTTCTACAAAGATTTGTATGATGAACTAATGCCAATAGCGTGGCATCCTGATCGTGCATGGGATTGGTGTTTCGATAACGAACAAAAGGGAGACGCTGAGCAACTATGGAGTTGATAACTTAATTTTCATATAGAACACTATTGTAAACCTCTTAATAGCACACCTATAAAGAGACTTAAAGGGTACTATTTAGTATATCACACACCCAAAGAAACTTGTTGAACATGACTGAACCAATCTTCATCTCACTTGAATCTGATTTTGACTGGAGTACAATCGTTGTGTCCGAACCTAAGAAGAACTCTTTCACCAAAGGGGACTTACCAATTGAATGGATCACCTCAGATGTTTATGTGGAAGGTCCAAACGGTGAGAAACGTCCTATATTCATTGAGTTGGCCGAGCAACACTTTTCAGGAATATCTGGCATATGGTCAATTGGAACTAATAAGGAGGATCGTAGTACTGAAACAGTGGAGGGATTCCAGATTTACTACCCAATCACATCTATTGAGACTATGGATAGCCCCACAATTGAAGAGATACAGACTCGCGAAGCACTCGATAAGGTGTGGTTAATCACATTGGCTTCACTAAAGAGGTTTTGTGAAAGATCCAGGTCTGAGCGTCTAGTACCAGCCCCCATTTACAATGCATACACAACCGCCAAAAATGATAATGATTGGTCTTATGCTGTCAAGCCCATATACGATTATCCATCCATCACGAATCCAAGGACGGGTGAGAAATCAAAGGATGAATCAAGACCAGAGGGGGAAATACCTAAAGTTCATGACCAGGGGTAAGGGTAAGCGTATAATATCCAAAACTGCTGTATATGGGCCAGGCGATGAAATAGTTCACCCATTTGAATACATGTGGCAGCCTGATAAATATGTAAGCGGTAATGGTCATCCTGTTGTACACTGGGCTCACACGGACAAGCCAGTTATGGCGCTTCAGTTCGTCGTCGTGTTTCTGAGATGAGCTTCTCTCCAGATAATGAAATCATCAACCTACCTGAAAACCACCGGATGTTGGGTCCCAATACAGCAGAAGTTGAATTTGATACTGTATACTAATCAAGACTTACTTCTCCTCCTAATGGTAATCCCATTAGGAGACTTAAAGGTTACTGATAATAGGTATATATGGCTGAGCAAATCACAAAAGAGCCCATTAACAAAATCAAAATTAAGGACACTAAGAGAGTGGAGCGTGGAAAGAAGTTAGCAGATGGCAATAAGAAGGCTAGGGAAGCTTTGAAGTGTGAGGAGGTTGAGGTTAAGGCTAAGGAAGCTTTAAACTGGGAGGAGGTTGAGGCTAAGGCTAAGGCCCTCCAAGAGTGGCGTGACAAAAGACTTGAAGAAATGCTCAAACAAATTCATCCATCTCTCCTTTTCTAAGAGCGATAACGGGATATATAGTCACCTAACACACCCGAGCAGTAAAAAATAAGACTACTTGAATCTCCTAATAGAACACCTATTAAGAGATTTAAAGATTAGATC
This sequence comes from Ricordea florida, assembly GCA_949710005.1. Lineage (NCBI taxonomy): Eukaryota > Metazoa > Cnidaria > Anthozoa > Corallimorpharia > Ricordeidae > Ricordea > Ricordea florida. The sequence continues at coordinate 23,064,393 of OX453277.1, read as the reverse complement.
CAGGGGTATCTAAACATGTCTGAGGAGACCACTGAGCAAATCACAAAAGAACCCACTGTCAAAAATAAAGTGAAGGATCCCAAGAAAGTGGAGGCTGGAAAGAAACTGGCTGCCTACCACAAGAAGGCTAAGGAGGCTTTGAAATGGAAAGAGGAGGAAGAGGCTATTAAGAGCCAAAAAAGTGATAAGGAGGGGTCTTCGGTTGATATTAATGCTTGGATACCCAGTCTATCCTTCCAAACCGTTTTAACACTCGGGTCCATAGGATTCGCTGCCTGTCTCTTATTTTTCACGAGATATAAGAGTAAGATAGCTGACCTGCATGTACCAGCTCCCACCTTCAATCCACCTCCCGTCAAAAACATTGATGAGACCATGAGGGTGATCGCCCAAGAAAATAATTTAAAAGATGGGTGGATGTAATCCATAAAATGGCTGAGAACAAGCTTGTAAAGACTGTTACCGATTCTGCCGTCCTCGTGGGGCTCGCCGCCGCTGTGGGTTATGTGGGCAAAAAGGCTCTGAAAGAATCATTCATTGGCGATCCATCGTCCAGTATCATGAATTATGGAAAATGGGTCGCTGTTTTAGCGGCAAGCATGTATCTCAAAACTTATTTAGAGGACCAGAAGGTACTACCCAGTAGCTGATGGCGAGTATAGCGATTATGATTGGAGGGGCAATCCTCCAAGCAACGGCCCTTATTGGTGGGAATTATATAGCAAAGGCCCTCAGTGGGTCTTCATCCAATGATCTCCAACTTGAAAGAGAGAGACACGATAAGGCTATGGAGAAATACCAGAACGACTATGCTGATTACCAAAAAAAGCGGCTGGCTTATATTGACTTTATGAATAAGAGAAAGGGGGATGCGAACCAAGCCTCTGAGAACATATCAAAAACGGATGAAGCGATGAAATTGTATAGTCAAGCCAATCCCCCCAGGTTTTCTGACTATTACCGACCGAATGAAGAGCAAAAAATGGGGGAGATGATCTAAGTCTCCGGCGGGATGTTAGCCTTGGGAAATATCGCGAGCAAGTGGCTGTGATAAAATAACTTAGAAACTTCCATATTGGACTTCAAATATGGAAATTGATCCTGAGCTCGATCCGACTAAATTAAATAAACCAGGGGCTAGTGGTGGTGGTGGTGAGGAGGAGGGGAATGATACGCTTTTTCTTAGTCCAATAACCACAGAAACGTCCACCACTCGTGTTGACACTGGTATGGATTAGGAAACGTCATTCATCGAGGATACCGATGAAACCAGTCCCTTGATACGAAGGGAAAGGGACCAAGAGTATGCTTGGGATGAAATTAAACGCGCATTCCCCAAAGTCAATATTGCAAAGTCCAAATTCACTGCCACCACAGATGGCCTAGGGAGGGTGGTTGTGCGATTGAAAAGGGCTAACTCCAGACCATACGTATTCTTCAAAGAGGATGGTGGGGTAAATGATGAGTTTATGAATCTAAAGGGTATAAAAGCCACTCTCGGCCCAAGCGCAGTCGAGGTTGTGGAGGCTAATGATGGTCAGATAGCGGAGAAAAAGGGGGCCTTCACCAAACTTAAGGAGAGGCTAAGATTCCATCGAGACAAGCCGCTGAGAACACCAGAGGAAGAAAGGCAAATAGAGGATCTCGAAAGACAAGTTGACGAACAGGAGAGAGAGATGGGTAGCCTGGAGGAGGAGAATGAGCAAATACAAGAACGAATGTCATTGCGAGAGCGGGTAAAAGCCATCTTCAAGAAATATGGATTCACAGCATTTGCCGTTGCGAGTACCGTTAGTGTGGTCATTAGCGTCATCGTGTCTAATTTTTCCAAAGGGCTCTCGAAATTGGGGAGAGGCGTTGGGGACGGGCTAAAGACCATCGGTAAGAAGCTGGGTGAGATATTGCCTGGAATGGTTGGAGCGATCGTGAGCTTTCTGTTCAAGACTGCCGGAGAGGTCGTTTCATTCCTGGGGAAGAACGCTTGGCTATTGATCGTCGCGGTTGTCGTGTATTTGTAGAGCAATTAAAGAAGAAGCATCGTTGAATATAAATGTGGAGCTATTGCATCAAAGAGAGAAAGGAGACTGAATGTGTGCCTGGTACTGAAACATACACCAAAACCTGTAAGGGCACTTATATGATGAAGTGCAAATGTTCCAGCTGTGGGATAACCAAGGCTCGGTTCCTCTCAGAGGCTGAGTATAGAAATTTAAAGAGGTCCAAGGGATAATCCAAAAATGTTGAGCGTTACAATGCACGAGTCTGAGACAAGAGTGTATTTGGATCCTCCTCTGGACAAGGTTCGGGACATACAACTCCTGGATTGTAAGATACCCAAACGATTGGTGAATTTCAAAGACCGCCAGGGTTTACTCAAGGATGATAATCGCCCATTCATAATAATCGAGCCCGGTACATATTCATTGCGCAGTATCCATGCAATCTTTCTCAATGATACGGAAAATGCCAAGCTCTCAATCATTGAGACTGATACTGTTGATTACCTGTATTCCAATAAGAACTATGACGTTAAACTTTCGAGAGGGTTCCAATTTGGGCTTGGTGTGCCTGGAGTTATATCACCTGGCAAATTATACCCCATAAACGTCCAGATCAAAGAGCCTCTGAGACTTACGTGCAGTCTAGTGGATAATCGGTCATCCTATATGAATAATGGTCGATTTGGGGACTATGTAAAGATTTCCCCCTCATACCTCCTTGCCAACATACCCTCGCAGAATTATGCAGTCATCCCAGTTCAGAAATTGAAAACTCCCATAAATCACTTCACTCTAAGCATTCTGGATAGTGAAGGGAAAAAATTGGATCTGAAGGGGTCTCCCATCACCGTCAGTTTGAGATTCAGATAACAGTTTAAAAGGACGTGAAAACCGTAACTAAACATGGATGAGTATAACAGAATCTATCCCGAATTGCCTCCAACAGCGCCTCCTCCTGATGGTGCCACTTTCAGACTACAGCAATGTTGTGAGGCTTTGAATAAGCTAAAAACCGAATTGAAGCATTATGAGATGGTCCTGAAAAAGTACAATCGGTCAAAAGGCGCGCTCATAAATGCAAGCTCGACCTGTGGTATCCTATCTTGTATTTTGGCGGCAGGAGGTTTGGGGAGCTCCCTGAGTGGAGTGGGAATCATAGCAGCCATACCCTTGGGAGTGGCAAGTGGAATACTTGTCTTTACGTCCATAGCGTGTGAACAAGTCTCCAAAAGTCTGTCCAAGAAAGCGGTCAAGCATCAAAATACCGTTACCCTGGCCAAAGCCAAAATAAATACAATAGAGGACCTAATATCGAAGGCACTTCGTGATAATAAGATCTCTGATGAGGAGTTCTCATTGATAATCGAAGAGCTTAAGAAATTTGAAAAACTCAAGGCTGAGATCCGACTCAAGGCTCAAAAAAGCCCAATGAAGGGGGACGATCCTGTAGTTGTGAAACAGAGGGTCCGAGAAGAGATTCTCAAAGAGCTAAAAGGAGGGTCATAACAATAACGTACGATAAGGTCTCTTATTGAGTTAAACCCGACAATCTTTCTACCCAAATCCTGGATAGAAGATGGGATTGCTTGAAGATTTCAGGAATAGGTATCCAAAAGCTGACCAAAGCCAATTCACATTTGTGACTGATATTTATGGGGGATACATGAGGTGGAAGCGTAACGGGACAACAATCATGTCTTATGATGATCCTACTGGCAAGACATGGACCGAGGATCTTCCACAGAGTTTGAAGGTGGAACTGTGGGCTGATTTGGGTTTGAGTTTGCAAAACAGTAAGCCCCTTCCCAAAGAGCCTAACTCTGACCGATCGGTGGTATTCCATCCCAGCCATTGATTTTGATGAGTTCACCACTGATGTCACAGACCTGCTAACTTCTTTGGACATATACGTGTCCAATACCAAGAAGTTCACCGCTAAGATGCGGAACGTGTTCACATCTCAAGTTGTCACTTTCAAGTCTGGTGCACAGAGTCGAAAGTGGTTGAACGCGCCCGATATGAATTATTGGCCACAACAACTGAACTTTGCAGTATGGTGCGCGACCTCTGGATGTGGAATTAGTCCCTTCGAGAGTCTGAATTATCCCAAAGTCGTGAACAGCTTCGTTAAGTTTCACGTTTATTTTACCATAAGGCGGATATTGTACGAATTGAGTGTGCCGCTGCCTGATGAACAGCCATTTGCCATAGCGAACAATCCTTACAGTAAGGTTGCTTACCAAAGATTGTGCGCTGAATTTGGGATCGCGAACGATTCTGATTTCAGATGGAAAGGCGGGCGAAACGGTGGTCTGGGTGATATCTTCCTGGACTATGGAGCTGGGTATCATGGACGGGGTGGAGGATTCCAAAATGTTCACATTATTAGGAATTATGATGAAGAGGCAAACCAATGGCCTGGCGCGGGTGGTAAATTCTCGGATGATGGGGGTAAGAAGGATAAGGGGGATCTCATCTCGTTCATTCAGAATGATGATTTCGCTGGGTATAAGTATGCTTGGTTCATACCCACGATTAGTCATGGCCTTACCAAGGCTGGACTGGGGAGATTGAATCGATCTGTTGAGGCCTTCGTTTATTGCGTGTTAGGGTCCCAAGTTAATACTCGAAACTCGATTGTGGGCACTGGTGGCGGGGCGATTGAGACGCAACAAGAGTTCTTATCTTTGTTTGAGAGTAGTGTGATCGAGAACGATATATCAAGCTCGGTTCAAAGGTATCAGCTCGCCACTCAGGAAGCGAAGTTAAGATTGGATCTGGCGATTGCGCCTGGAGTTTGGCTGATGCCTAGTAATATGATTATAAATACGGAGAGTGTGGTTGGGTACAATAATAATCTGATGAAGGCCACGGATGATATGAAGTTTGGCGTTAATTCAAATGTGAACCTGGATAATAAGCCTGTGGGGATAACCCATAATTTGGGGTCTTCAAAAGTTAAGTTACCACAGGCGGCTGTGAAACCCAAAGCTGTACAGATGCAGCCGCCAAATATGGATGCTAAACCTGTGATCAGAGAGTCTCCCCAGGTTAATACTAGTACCCAGCATGAAAATACTCTGATCGCATTGACCATTGCGGCTGCTGGGTTAGGTTGGGCTCTGTTTCGATAATCGATGGGGAAAAAAAGTGGAATTAAATAATTAGAGGCTATTATGTATACTAAACCATGTCCATTGCCATAATTGGGAGCTGCCGTTCTATGGATTATGAGAAGTTTTGTACGCATGTGTATAAGGCTCTTTGTGAATGGGACCTGAAACTTACAGACATTACAATCATCATGTCTGGGGGTCCAGCTGCAACTTTTAGCTTATCTTTTGCAGTGGACAATTACATCCATTTCAAAAGAATCGATATTAGTCGCCGATTAATTGGTGCTGCAAATGAACCTATCATAAACAGGACGATTGGTGAACGTGTGACGCATGTACTGGCTTTCCTTTCCTGTAAATCTAAGAGCACTCTTCACACCATCAAAATAGCGAAAGAATATAAACGTGAAGTCATCGTAGTACAGCTCTAAATAACGCTATATGATTTTGTAACGCGAACCACGTTACAAAGACATGCTGTATTACCCCTTCCTTAGTTTAACGGCATCCTTTGCAATAACGTTTAGATTTATTACAAATAGTGCATATACCTTTGCCTCCACAGTCTTTGCATCTGTATTTATATTTTTTATGAGGGCATATTTGTGATCCCCCACAATCCCTGCAGACTGATTTATACCTGTTATGAGGGCATATTTGTGATCCCCCACAATCCCTGCAGAATGATTTCTGTTTACCGTGAGGACACATTTCTGAGCCTCCACAATCCTTACATTGATATTTTCGTTTACTGTGAGGACATATTTCTGAACCTCCACAATCCTTACATCGAGATTTTAATTCACCATGAGGATATACACCCTTGCCCCCACAATCAATACATCGATATTTTAGTTTACCGTGAGGACACATACCCTTGCCCCCACAATCAATACATCGATATTTTCGTTTACCATGAATACATATACCCTTGCCCCCACAGTCTTTGCAATAATATTTTCGTTTACCGTGAGGACATTTATTTGATTTTTTGACAACCATTTCAGGCGTTGGTTCTTTAACTGGCAAGTTCTCCATAATCTCGCTTATGTATACTATCCAAACCTTTAAAGTCCTTTGGTAGCTGAGCGGGGCCGATTCCACTTTTTCAAAAAATGCGATTTAGGAAAATTGAAATCTAGGAAGGTGCAATAAGAGGGGTTTAAAGTGGAAAATGCACTTTTGAGATTTTGTCCCAGAATCGGTGCTTTACAACTACTCCAGGACATTACAAAAAATTTTAAAAATTGGTCAAAGCAGTATTTTTTTTTTGTGTTTGTATTGGAAACCCTTCGGGGTGGAAATTGTTTTTAGCCAATCCTATTCAGCTTGCATACTCATGTAATGAATCATTGTGCAGGGTTTGGCTTATCTTGTTTACTCTCAGAGCCAGGCAATAATTGATTAACAGGAATCCTTCAAACACTGACAAGATCATATAATTCTCAGCCCTTTCTGATGGTTTGGGAACTGTTCCCCCCCTGCACCCTGCTCTCAATGCCATGATCTTCCTTTTTATTTCCATGAACCCCCCCCCCCCTTTAGTAAAATTGGGTTTTTCAGCTTTCCTATATTCTATTAGAGGAGCATTTCAATAACACTTTACCTCTTTAAAATTTCAAGGGCCCCCCCTTATTAAAATATAATCTACCTGAGGACTCCCTCTTTGCAGTGGCTAAAATTTTGAGTCCCCCCATTTTCCCACCCACCCACCCCCCCCCCTCCAATAAATAAAGAATGGTCCCTTATTAAGTTGTATATCATTTGACTTTGTTGGGGCAAAGATAGAGTTGTAGTGAAGGTGGTCATAGCTAGTTCACATCCAGTCATGCACAGAATTAACAATAACTCATAATAATCATGGGCATTACAGGGGAATCCTGCCTCGCACCTATCCAATAAGGTTGCACATTATATGGATGATTTTCGAAAAACTTCACTGTAGGCATATGATAAATACTTACTTTCACTCCCTTCATGATACCTTTCTGTTTATCTCTACATGTTGCATGTAAATGTACATTGTTGTATGGCTACAATAGTACATACGCTCTGATTGGCTGCTGAGCAGGCAACATTTTCCTGTCGTGACCAGGCATTATGAAAATTTTGCGTAAAAATGTGAAAGTTGTCTCATTATAAAACTAGTCTCATTTTCAAAGAAACTGTTTCTTCTGCTATTTCTGGTTTTGATTGCCATTGCATGGTCAGGTTGTTTCAGTGAACAAGACTTAGAGTGACCAGTCTTGTGAGTGCATGCGGATATTGAAAAACCCTTCTGTTTTTTTTTCTTTTTTTGTTCCAGTGCTAAAAAGGCCATATAATAAATAACTTGTTAACCTCACCCGTTTAGTCATCCCAAGGAAATGTCGGACCAAGACCTTGGTCCGACATTTCCCTGTATTGACCCCACTCTCGGTTAATAAGTAGCATTGAATTTATTTGTACATTTACCATAATCCTCAATTATCAAGGTGGAAAGCAGACTTGACTCCTCAATCACTATATCTTGCCAATTTGAGGTACAATCACTACTAATAATATTAATAATTACTACTTTTGTCTCCTTGCCTTCTACTTGGATTTTGGGCAAGTTGGATGGATCAACAGGATTAAAATGAAGAATTGGCCATAGATGGTGCTTGCTCCAGCTCTTCTGACGTTTGGTTATATAATCTTATGGTATCTTTAACTTTTTTCCATCATGGTGTTTTACTTTCTGGTATGATGTGGTTCCTAGAACAGTGTTTCTTCTAACTACTTTAATATGCAAGCTTTTTCATCAAAAATAAAATCCTATCACATCTAAATCTAGAGGAAATTAGTGTAGCCTGCAGGCATTATCCAGCTTCATCAGAGATACGATAGCTAATAGTAATAATCCATCTTTTGTGGCGATTTTGGGCCGTTTTATGAAACCATTGCATTCTGTCAATTAGTTAATTAACAATTAGATTTAGTCAGAACATGAAAAAGTGACAACATTCTCATTCGTCTTGCCAGACCATTATAAGCCATTAGTGTAAATACTCAGGTGATTATACAAACTCGCGCGCTCTGAATTGTTCGCTATCTCGGATTATCAGCCGATAATCACCTTGACGAACAAAATGGCTGCCAGTCGTTCGCGCGCTTTTGATGAAATAAATTTTTTTCATGTTGTACAATGCTT